>PVKA01008495.1:0-72757 GCA_004027165.1 Ctenomys sociabilis
TGAGGAAGGATGGAAGAGAGGGAGACAGGCAGAGAGGGAGGGAAAGGAAAGGAGGGAGGGAGGGGGAAATGGAAGGGAGGGAGACAAGCAGGGAGAAATGGAGTTAGGGTGAAGGAGGGAGGGTGAAGGAGGGAGGGATGGAGGAAGGGAAGGCAGAAACAAACTGGTAAGCTGCCTTGAGCAGCTATGCCTCTGCGTCCCGAGCATGCTCTGTCCTAGCCTGAACTTCTCTGAGGCTGTGAAGTGGCCCTCACCGTCTGGGCGAGTCACAGAGCAGGAGTAAACTGTTACCCCCACCCCCTCTCCCACCCCCTCCCCGCTCTGCGAGGTCTCCTGCCACTTGCACACCGTACGCACAGCCACTTGGGCTTCCTCCTCTGTAGGGCCCAATAGCCCCCCGGCCTCCCGGCCCAGAGCATGCACCTCGCGCTGCTTCCCACGTCAGCATCTGTGCCCGGGCTCTGCCTCTAGGGGTGGCTCTGTCCTCGGCTTTTCCCAGATGGACTCTCCCATTCCTAAACTCCATGCCATCCCCACCCCCTGTCTGTAGAAGCCAGTAGAAGCCAGATAATTTGGGATGTACATTCTCAACTCTTAGGAACCTTTCTGAACTATCAATAGATTTCCTTATTTGTACCCAAGACTCAACCTGACTCTTAATGTCTTCCACCCAAGCGTGCTAGGCCAGTGCTCAGCGCAGAGCTATGCTCAGCCCCACATTCTGGGTGTTACCCCTCCCCTCCCCTCCCCTCCCCTCTCCCCCTTAGTTCTCACTACTTAGCTGGGACTTGAGGTGATCCTCCTGTTATCAGGCTCCCCAGTGCTGGGATTCAGGTGTGCACCACCATGCCCAGACTCTGACCGATTCAGCCTGCCCTGGGGGTGGGGGCTGGCACAGCATGTGGTGCCAGGGATCGAACCCAGTCCCTGAGCTTACCCAACCAGGCACTCAGTCCCCAGCCTTGCATTCTTCTGCACCTCTTCTCTCCTCATCACTCCTCTCTTTGATGGTTTATCCGGTCCACCCGTCCACCCACCACCCACTCCCCGCTCCAGCTCCTTCTCACAGGAACCTCAGACCAGCTGCCTCCCAGCCTTAGCTACTGTTTATGCCATCTTGCTTCAAAATTTGGCTTCCTAGCGTGCTCGAAAGGACTAGTCCTGCCTTTTCTCGCTGCTGTGCTTCCTCCTTAGACCCAAGACAACCACGAATCAGACTTGCCCTTACCCCTCCTGGTTTCCGACCCTGGCCGGCAGCAGATTTATCCTAACCAGGGACCCTGGGGTCCTCCCCAGCCCATTCAGCCCCGTGACCCCCTTGCTTAATCTCCTGAATCCTCCAGTCACGGTCGGCACTCCAATCTAGCAGCCATTGCCTCAGTCTTATTTGAAATCAAATTTGTGTTGGTATCTCTGCTTTCAGTGTTTTCCACTGAAGTGTTTGAACACACAGCTTGCAACCCCTAAGAAGTATCTCCCTTCCCCACTACTTAAACTTCATTAATTACCTTGCTTGTCCAAGAAAGAACGGCTCTGACTCAAACAGTTCCAACCGTACTTGGAGTGTCTACCTGTCTGGTCGGTTCACACCCTCTTGTCTTGCTCACCTTCCTTGTCGATGCAACAAAATCCTGGAACCCGGAACCTAAAGTTCATTTGATCTCACGTTTCAGTCCCAGGTTGCCAGATCCAAAGAGGAAACAGTCTAGCTGTGTTAGTTGATATATTGTGTCAACTTGGTTGAATCAGCTCCAGCAGTTCTCTGTGTGGGGGCCCAGCCCTGGAGGTGGGTAGGGCCCAGGAATTGAGAAAGGCTTCCTGCCGCCCTTCCGGATTTCCTGCCACCCTACCCCACTTCCGTGGAGAGAAGTCTCGGTCTTCAGACAAGCTTGACCTTTGCTGCAGCACTGCTCGGAGGAGCTCCGATCTCCGAGAACTGCTGTTGTTTGCCTTGGAGGGAGCGGAATATGGACTGAACCCTCCAGTAACTGTGAGCTAAATAAACCTTTTCTTACTTCATTTTGGGTGTTGAATACTTGTCCCAGCAATGAGTAAAATGTAACTAAGACAGAATTTGGCACTGGAGGAGTGGGGTCGTTGCTGTGGCTATACCTAACAATGTGGATTACAAGTTTTTGGGAATGGCTTATGGGAAGAGATAGGAAAGGTCTGGAGATGTTGCCCACTTGTGAAGAGCTGGAACAGCTTCGGCTGTACTGTGCGGGAGGTTCTGGTTACAGTTTAGAAGACCAGAAGGTTGATAGAAAGCCAGCCTGTAAAGACTAGGCTAGGGAGGTTTCTGCTGGGAAGAAGGATCGCATTGGTTGTTGGACTCCGGGTCATTTGTGTTTTGACCTGGCAGAAAAGTTGTCTGCATTTATTTTGCTCATGTCCAGAGACTTTGCCTGAGGCTGAGCTTAAGCATGGTGGACTGATTAATCTGGCAAAAGGTATTTCTTGTATTGGAGCATTGGCTTGGTTGTTACTGGGGTTTTAAGCTAGATTTATGCTGGAAATAAAAAGCAAGGAGCCCATCAGGATGGTTCAAAGTGTGAGCTTGGCCAGAAAGGAAGCTCCAATAAAGCTGTGGACCGTGAAGATTGAGCTGAGAGATCTCCATTATGGAGAAGGAACAAGAGAATAGAAAGGATGGCCTGAGTGCATCACAGGAGGTGGCAGGTCTCCACCCTTTGCAGCCTCAGAATTGCAAAGGTCAGGGGCTCTGCCCTGAGGGGAAAGCTGCAGAGCTCCCATGTTCCAGAATGGCGCCAGCATGGAGAATTTATTCCTCTGAATCAGGGGCAGAGCACTCAACCCCCCAGGCGCTCGATCCCTACAGCCCAGACAGAGGAAAACCTAACCCCTACAGCCACGTGGTGATGGTTTTAGGTGCATTCAGAATGCAGGAGTTCTGAGATTAAGAAGGCTTCCACCTCAACTTCAGAAGAAGGCCTGGCAGGCCAGGCAGTGTGCCCCCAAGAGGACAGTGTGTGGAGCTGTGAGTGAGAGGCTTATTCAGTGGAAACCTAAGAATTTTGAAAAAGCCAGGAATGTGGCTGGTCTAAGAAAAGCTGCAAAAAGGGAGCAAAACAGGTCTGAGAGAAAAGCCGTAGGAGCTACCAGCGGGAGTGCCATAGAGGTGGAGCCAGGTAGGGCTTTTCAAGCTCACAGCTCCCTACAGGGTGCTTTGGATGCTCCACAGGGCTCAACATTTGCCCTTCTGGACTTTGGACTTGCTTTGGTCCCAACTGTGTGTATCCTGCTGTGCATACCTTTGGAATCGCAATGCTTAATCTTGTGCCTTTGAATGTTGCAAGTGTTTAACTTTTCATTTGTAGAGGGGCTCAGGCTAACAGTTTGCCTTACAGCTTAGAAGCTTGGGACTTGGACTTTTCAGTGTTGCTGAAACTGTTAGGACTTTGGCAGATCTTAGAGATGGGCTAAAAGGTCTTTTGCATGTTCATGAGTTTTTGGAGGGCCAGGGGCAACATGTCATGGTTCTAATGTTATACAATGTTCAAGTTGTAAAATGTTTAAACGGGTATGTACCTGGAAATTGGCTTAAAAAGTATATGTCTACTTATAGACAACAGTTGTTACAGGAAAGCTGACTTGGAAGCTTGACATGTCAAGTTGACAAGGGGTAAATTGTGTTGGGTGTCAGTATTTGTACCAACAGAGTATTTGTCCCAGAAACAAGTAAAAAGTAACTAAGACACTCGCCAAGAGGCAGGGGTTGCTGCTCAGGACTTGGCAGACCTGAAGCAAAGACCCTGAAGGGTGGGCTGAGGGAGGGACCCTCTCCTTCCCGAGCTCCACCTCTGAGCAGCAGGGGAGCACAGGGCAGTGGCCAGGACGGTGGGGTGTTGTAGACCTAAGCCATGACACCAGCGCTTCTTACTTCCAGCGCATCTTTATGAGAAGATTCATCCTACCGGAAGTGCCTCCTCCTGTTCCTCATTCCATTGATCAAATCCCATCTCATAAACACCACAAATCTGTCTAAAGTGAGCCTTCTTTCATGAGTGTGCTTTCACTGGTTCATCCTTCTATCTGGGCAATATTCCTGAGCACACAGTACCCTCTCCTAAGTACTAGTTTGTGAAATGTGAGGTTGTTACGAATATAATATAAACATGAAGAAGTTGGGGTTATAGCTCTGTGGCAGAGCACTTGGCTACCATGAAAAAAAATTGTAGGTTTGTGGTGGGGATTAGGAATTTTATTTTATTTTTTTATGAAACTATGCATTGAATTAGAATGCAGTTTTACAGAGACTTGTTTGATGAGTTACAGAGGCTTGTTTGATGATTTCTTTAATCTCTTTTATGTTGACTTTTTTATATTCACTCACCTGTCATTCACCCACCTGGCATGTGTCAGCTGCTTGCCACAGGGTGGGGCCCATGGTTCACTACCCCAGCAGTGGCTTCATGTTGAGGACATGGGGTTGCAGTAGAGAGACTGGGTATGACACCTATTGAAAAATAAGCTTCCAAGTCAGCTTTCCTGTAACAACTGTTGTCTATAAGTATTCCACATTCTTCATTTTTTTCATGAATTTTGTCCACTCACTTGATAGTCATTTACCAGCTACCATGCTGTCCCTGGTGAGTGGTGAGGTGAGTTCATTTCTGGTGAAAAGAAAGCCTCTCCATGCCCAGCAACAAATGCTCTGTTGGCCAGCATGCTACAGAAGCCAGAGCAATGCCATACCCTTGTTTACTTCTGTGAGCGCATGAACTCCTCAGAGAAGAACTGACCCAGGAGACCATTATACTGGGTGTAGGAGGCTGGATGGAAGGGTGGAGAGAGATGGGAGAGACAAGGGTGTGTGGGGAGCAGGGGTGGTGAGAGGAGTGGGACAGAGAGAGCAGGACACATTTCCTACAAGGGACAAGCATGATAGAGAGGAGTGATGGTCAACGCAGGGTTGGAGAGAAGAATCCTGTGCCCCTGTGGCCAGGTGAAGGGGCATGGGGTGGGTAAGTGTTGGGGTATGGGGAGAGCGACAGGCAGCCTTGACTTTGAGTACAATAAGGGGTCACTGGAAGAAGCCAGGCGAGCCTTGGCCTTCTGAGGAGATCAGAGGAGGAGCCAGAGCTGGGTGCACCTGTTTGAGTACCTCATTCTCTCTTGTCATGTCAACCGGCATTCATGGACTCCTCTCAGATCCTTGGTGTGAGCCAAGGGTTTTTTTGTGTCTGGGTTCAACCAACTGCAGACTCAAAATTATAAACAAAATTGTGTCTACGCTAAAATCACATGGCCTTTCTCTTTGTCTTTTTTTCCTAAACAGTGAGTATAAAATCTATTTATGTCCGATCTGCATTGTGTTAAGTGTGTCAGTCACCTAAAGGTGATTTGAGGGGTGGATATGGTTGGTCACTGGCCCGTGCTACACCACTGCCGCTTCAGACTCTGTGCTTTGTCCTAAGCCACTCCACAGATACTGATGAAAGGCTACCTTGGGATTGTTAACCATGACAAGGACCCCAAAGCTGGCCTGGCGTTTGTACAGCGAATTTGCACTGCCTAGTTGATGGCTCAGTGGTGGTGGGGGAGATGAACGCATCCCCTTGAGGCCTGTCAAGGAGAACAGTGGGCACTCAGGGGAGGACCTGGACTTGGATGCTGTGCCAGGGAGAAGGGTGGATTCAGCGGTACTGGTTGGTGCTCAGCAAGAGGAAGGGTGGTGGCAAGAGCTGGGTTTTAGTTTCAGTATTTTAGTTCCCAGTTTCTTCTGCTTCTGATACTAATGAAAAGTGGGTCTTATTGAAGAAAGGATAAATTAAGCTTATTAGGAATTTGTGAGTATCAATTAGTAGCAAAGGAGCAACAGTAGACTAAGTAGGTGGATGAGGAGCTGTGGATAGATAGAAGTGCAACATTCAGAGTCCTGTTGGACGTGCATAGACCTTCTGGAGCTCATAGCTGGAGCAGAACCTGATCTTTGTTACCCAGGATGGAAGGAGGGAAGAGATGATGTACCAGGGAGATGCTATTTACAAAGTGGAAATGGTTATTTATAATATGCTCTGGTGACAGTGCATACGGAAGAGAGAGCGAACTCTGTGTCTGTTTAGTTGTGATAATTCCTGGATTTTCTTGAGCACTTGATGAACATTCTTACACATAAAGAAACTGAATTCAGTTAACAGCTATATCTTATATGCAATGTTTTTAATAAAATGACAGTCGAAGCAAGATAAAACAGAAAGTAGAAAGAGCTCACTGGTCCACTCCAGTTGGCAAGGCCATTTAAGGAATGACGCGTGGAGGAAGCCTGGCTTCTGCATTCCATGAGGCAGGTGCTCTGTGTGGGAGTCCTTTGCAAGCAGCCCATGGATGGAAGGCCATACAAGTCCCTGGCTTCAAGGGACACTGATGTCCTCATTTATTTCCCAAATTTACTTTCAGGTGTAAGTGAAAATCAATAGAAATTTCAATACGGTTCAATTGCTGTGCACCGCAGGTAGGATGAGGGTCACTTATCCACAGTCACTGCATGCACTGTGCCCTGGTGCTGCTTCCGAGACTCCTGATGTCACTTGTGAGGCTTGCGAGTGCAAGGCACCAAACCTCCTTTGACTGCAAACCATTCCTTATTCTCCATCCTCTGTCCTCACAAGGACCAAGAAGCAGCAGAAGCCTGAAAATGTGTGGACACAGGCTGGGCTGAGGGCTGTGATCTTAGCACAGAAAGCTTCAGAGTTCAACCACCTGCTAGCGGTGCTTCGTGGTAGCAAAAGTGAGAAAGATGTGGCCCCAAGAGGCAGAGCGAGAGCAGATTGGCTACACATTTGAGCACACGGATGCTGCTACAAGGATAGCACACCGTTAAAGCAGAGTATGGGTGCTGCCTTGGGCTGACGGGGCTGCAGCAGGGCTGTCCTGTGTCCTCTGTTGTCCTTGGCCTGGCTGTGACACTTACCAAGGATGTGGTAACTGTGTCCCTCCTCCTCTTCCACAAGAAATGAGCCTTAAAAGTCAGAGTTAGTTTCAAGGCAACTGTGCTGTTAAGTTACTGAACAAATGCCTGTGCGCATAGTACAGCATGATGTTGTGTGTGTACACCAGGATGAGTGTGATCATTGTGTATTGCAGACATACACTCCTAGCTAACATGAAGGTGTAGTTGTTCTTGTCCCAAACTTAAAGGGATTTTAAGATTTGTATAAATGAAAAAATAAAAAGGAAGGAAATCCATTCCTGGTATTGTTGGACATTGGCTGCATTGTGACATTGTCCGCAGTCCGCTGACTTCTCCGTCTCTTCTGTGCACCCCACAGCTGCAAGTCATGGAGCTGGATTGAACCTCTGAGACTGGCTTGAGCTTGGACCTGAGTGTTTATTACGTATACCGTTTTAATTGCGTGATGTGATCGTGTTAGTTGGCTTTCTGTTGTCATAGCAAAACACCTGTGCTAATGAACTGATGAAGAGCAAAAGTCATTTTTACTTAGTGAGAAATCCCAGATTGGTAGTCAGAAGTGAGATGTTACATTGTGGTTAATTTAAGTAAAGCAGAGAGGGTCAGCCAAGCTCAAAGTAAGGGTTTCGGGTGACAATATAACATGTGCGAATAAATGTGTTTGTGTGCGTGTTTTGGCTCACAGCTGGGAGGCTTCACTCCGTGGCTAGCTGTAGCTGGACCAGTGCTCGGGGCCTGTGGCACTGCACGCTGTCGTGCTGGGAGTGTGTGGCTGAGGAAATCTGGCCAGGAACACAGGGAGAAGGAGGAAGAGGCCCTGGCTCCGCAGCCCGCTTCAGGGGTCCCAGATGGTCCCCCTCCTAAAGCTCTGCCTCATCCCAGCAGCACTGTGGACAGAAGACACACTTCATCATGTGGCCTGTGAGGACATCTCAAGTTTATTTTTATTTATTTTTTAATTAGTTTTATTGAGAAATAGCAATGAGATAGTTTCAAAACAAGTGAGTAGGACAGCTTCAATAATTAATACATTTCATATTGTTGTCTTCATAGTGGTTATTCATAGTACAGGATGCAGACATGACATCCTGTCCAAACACTCTTAGTACAAATCTTTCTTCACATTGAATTAAGAGAAAGTAGCTGTATATCTATCGTATTTTGTATATACAGATACAAAATGGTCCTTCATTTATATCCCCTTTTTGTTTAGCTTTGTCAGAGACAGGTATTACATTGCCATTTAAACAGTGTAGGTGCGTGAATTCAGCAAAATAATCCAATATAGTCCAGTGGTGCATAATAGTAGTGGGTTTTCCGCAGGACTGGCAATGTCAGAAGTTGTTGGCTTGAGCCTTTTTCAGCTCAGCATATTAATATGTCTTTGCTTTTTATAACTCATTTTTATACTTTTCTGCAGGATAGTGAAGACCAAGATAAAGCAAGACCTATGTAACAAGAAATGGAACTTGTGTCAAATCAGGTCAGTCACATCCCTTCAGGATTTATCCTGAAATCCTATACCACAGTGTTTTATTTTTTTTCTTCACATTCTGTAGGGATTTAAAGTTTAATATATCAATACTTGATGGAAATTACCTGTTCTATGTTATGCCTAAGATGTTTGATATTCAGACAGATAGTGAAGTTAAGCTCAACTGCCAATGTTATAGGGTAGTAATATCATTAAGCTTCTGTTAGCTTAAGGGCTAACAACTTAAGTTTGCAGACCAAAAATTAGTAAAAAGAAGGACTGCAAGGGCAGCCAACTTTGTGGCCCTAGCTGTTTAAGGTCAGTGAGGCCTCAGGATATAAGCAAACTGTACTGTAACATCCTGTAGTGATGTCTCAAATTTTCTGATCACGGAGATTATGGGGCCACCGAAGAAAGTGATCGATGATGGAGAGCATGCCTAAGGAGAGTCACATGGAGAGAAAACTTTCTCACAGGCTTTCACAGAGAGCCAATTGGTCAAGCAATGGCTGTGACTCATCCACATGGTTGACACTGACAAAGGCTTTACAAATATCTTGAGTTTAAAGGCAGCAGTAATGAAACCTGATAAAACCTTTGGAAAAAGCATGTAACAACAGAGTAATTTCTGTTAAAAATTGGTTGAATGTTTTTAAAAACCTGGATAAGACCTTTGAATGGACAAGGGCCAGGGCAAGGCAAGGGGAAATGTAAAACAGTCTGGAAAGACTCTGTGCTCAACCTGCTTGCAGAAATCTTCAAAATTTTCACTTCTTGTAAGAAATTCCAGATTAATAATCAGAAATGAGATGTCATGAGCATGGTTAATCTGAGAAAAGCAGAGAATGACTGTCATACTTGAAGTAAAGTTTGGTCTATGGTACAATGTGCGTAAATAAGGGCCTACTTGAATATTTGGAATTAGTAGTTCCCCCAAAGAATGTTTCAAGACATCAGGAAGTTCTTGATTCATGTTATTTTAAGAATGGAGAAATCAGCGTGGATCCCAGGCATCTGTCCAGGGACACATATGAGGCGGGGCCACAGGTCCACAGGGTGGAGGAGCCAGTGAAACTTGTGGCTGATGTTGAGGGCCATGTGGGCACTGAGAACACATCACCAGGAGCCCTGCAGGCCCTGGGGGCATGTCGCCAGAGCGCTGGGGTCTGCTCCGATTCTGCGCTCATCTTTAGATCCCACACTGGCTTTGATAACTGGCACAGTGTGCTTGTAGAACTCTCCCAAGATTATTCTAAACCAGCTCTTTTATTCATTATCTCTATTTGTCCCTTTATACCTGGTTCGCTGTTAATTTACTGCTAATGTTTGTGTCATTTACTGACCTTTCTTTTCTTGTTCTAAATCCATCCCCAAGGAGAGATTAATCTCCATAATTTTCTTTTGCCATTGGTCTCTTCTCCCCAGTATTAAATTGAGACACATAATGTAAACAGCTTCAGAAGGACCTGAGCAGCAAGAATGAGAGTGGTACTGGAGCAAAATAAAATAAAGTAAATCCTTGTTTCAAGCAAGGGGACCCAAAATAGCATGTGAACAATTATACAATAAAAGACTATGTTGGCATTGTATGGTATCTGAAGAGAAAATAGGCTGACTTCTAAATGGAGTAATGTTTTTTGAACAACACTAAATATATCAGCTTTGTCAAGAAAGCCATGGGGTGATGGGAGCTACATTAGAATTTGTCTCCTGGTCTGGGCAGGATGTGTAACATCAGCCCTTGAGTAGGACTTTGTCTCAGGGAATTGTCATATTAGTGCACCTCGGCGCTAGAAGAGGATTCCAGCTTATAGGCTCCTGGAATAGAAGCATTTTACTTCCAAAATGATGTAAGCCTGCCTTGAGAAAATGACCATCCTGCTTATTTGTGGACATAGAAAAGTCATATCATTTGCTTCCAAGGCGTGTCAGCTTCATGGGTGTAGGTCGCATGGCTGATGTACCCAGGTATCTGGATCTCCCCCAGCAGGTCCTCCCTCCACAGTCTCCAGGGGGTCTGTACCAGGTTCTGGGGCTTGGTAAGGGGTGTATGGGTGCATGAGAGAGTGGACTTGCCTTCTGGTTGTTTCAGGTTCCAAGTATCATATTTTTTATTTTTATTTTTTTAATTAATTAATTTTTTTCCTGTATTTTAGGGAAGGGCCTACAGGGTGTTCAGGGTCACACTACCAGATCAGACTCATAATGATTCTCCTCTTTACAGCCTCCCAAGAGCCGTGGTTACAGCTGTGTGCCATCAGGCCCAGTCTCAATTGCCATGCCCTGGGGGTGGGGCTGGCAAGCGATTAAACCTATGGCCTCTGCACTTGCTTGCAGGCTCTCACTATGCAGCTCTGATTCAAGATACTCCTGCTTTCATCTTTCCCAGCACAGGGATTACAGGCATGCGCCACCATACCTGGACTTGGTTGCTGGCTCAGTGTGCACGGGGGCGGGGATGGTGCAGCATGTGGTGGTAGGGACTGAACCCCAGTCCCTGAGCTCCAAGTGGCATGTTTTACCAGCATTATTGAACTTCATAGAAGGATAAACAAGGCCCAAGAAGGCATGCATCTATACATGTCTTGCAAATAGAACCAATGGTGTGGTTTTAGTGTGGATTTCAAATACTCCCCAAAGACACACACTAAATAAAGGCTTTGGTGGCAGCCATGACACCATTGGGAGGTGGTGCAGCCTTTAAGAGGAGAGGCCGAGCTAGGGGAATTGAGGTCATTAGGGGCATGGATAGGATGAGGTACTAGGGCCACAGCCCTTCCTATGTTGCTGTATGAACAGACTAAAACACGCCTCCTACCACACTGGACTTTTTCAACAGTTAACTACAATGTCACAGAATTTCAAGAAAACACTCACATTTACCCAATTCATTCTTTTACACACATGAGATGTATGGGACCCTCTATATTTAGAGTAGATTCAATTCCTCAGTTTTTCTACCCATACATCCATGAAAGCATGCACACGTGCACATGTGCACACACACACACACACACACACACACACATGACTTTCTCCCTCTTACTATACTTAGTATTCCTCATTAAAAATGTATGAAAGATAGTGAGAAAACCTGCAGCATTTACAGATTTCATTAACCTATAAGTTAAACACATCTTGGAAAATCAGAGCCACGAGAGGAAGACACTTATCAATTATAAGTCTGTATCTTGGCCTAGAAGCACACTCAGACCCCTACACAGTGGAATCATTTCCATGGCTCAGAAACACCTACTCAGATTCAGCTTTGATGTATCCTCACATCTCACTGCGTTTTTCAGTGAAAAATAGATTTATCTATGTGTAACAGAAGTAGGGGCAAGTTAATGCAGTCCTTCTCTCGCTTAGACTGCAGTATCAGTCCTTGAGAGGTGCATTGTTGTAAATGTTAGTTTTTCATCTTCTAAATCAGAACTTAAGATTTGTATATATAACTTAAAATAAATCCTATACCAAAACAACTTTGTTTTGATTACACAAATTTTGGAGCTTGGGGAAATTGAATGATCTATAAAGTCTTCTTTACTACGTAAAAGGATCTGATTATATATTAGATCCAATATTATTCCTTGGATTTTTTTTTAATATTATAGGGGTAAATCACATGCCAATTTTTTTTTGTGGAGTATATAGCTTTTTAGTTTCATGTAACTACACTTTTAGCATTGTGGATGAATATAGAAAATAAAAATGCAGAACAAAATTGTTTTAACAGTGTTAAGTAAACACTTTAATGAATGTTAATTTATAAAGTAAAAGTATATTTAGTGAATATTAGAACCTTAACTTTTCTTTGCATAGTTCTAAAACGAGAGATTATTCTCCATCCTCTGAAGATTCAGGGATTGTCTTTCCTATAACTTGATCACAAAATATCTTTCTGTCTCCCTTCTAGCCAGATTGCTAGGGCTTTATACTTAAGAATAAAAATATTGCTATTATTTTTAAGCATACTTCTTTTCTCTAGTGATAGTAATAAAAATAGTAATACTGCAGTGACTTGTGTCTAGATGTCCCCACGAAGCCTCACACAGTCTAGGTGGGGCCTTTTCAAAGACAACTAAATGTAGAGTATGTGATTCAATTATGTTGCAAACCTAGGATTCAAGGTGCCAGGATTGAGGGTTGGTGATTACTCATTCAGTCCACTGATTAGTCTGGTACTGTACTAATACCAGTGGCCTGGATACAATAAAATCACAGAAAGAAGCTTGTTCCTATCTTTGTTATCTTCTGCTTTATATGAACTATATCTTCCCTGTGATGTCAATCTGTCATACCACCTTGCCTGAGGGTCAGCTGATTGTGGACTAAAAACTTTTACAAACTATGTTAAGTAAATCTACCCTTAACTTCAAGTATTGGACATTTGGTCTCAGCAATAAGAAATGTGACTAAACAGCATTTGTTATCTGAAGTAGATTTGTTTTTGTGACTGTACCTGGCCTTGTGGTTGAGGAGCCTTTAGAGCTGGCTTCTGGGAAGGAGAAGTTTGCACAGGGTTGGAGATACTAGCTGAGAAGGTACTAGCCGTGGAATGTCTTGGGCTGTACTTGATGGAAGATTCTGTTCAGAACTCAGAAGACCAGAAGGCTGATAGGAATTCTGCTAGTAAAGGACCAGGCTTGGAGGCTTCAGCTGGGAAGGACTGCACTGACTGTTGGACACCAGAAGACTGTGTTCTGGCTTGGCAGAAAGCTTGTCTGCATTTTGCTGATGCCCAGAGACTTTGCCTGAGATTGCAATAAAGGGCAGCAGACTAATTAATGTGGCAGAAGAAATTTCAAAGCAGCCTAATGTTGAGGTGGTGGCATGGCTACTGTTGGGGTCCTTTAGCCGGATTCATGTTGAGAATGAAACACAAAGAGCCCAACAGGATAATTTAAAGGGCTGTGAGTTTTGCCAGAAAGTTTCAGTAAGTTTCACCACAAACATGGGACAGAGGAGAAATTGTTCTCTTGAAAAACTATCAAGGGACACTGTGGTGGTTGATACACCATGTCAACTTGAGGGTTCAGAAACTTACCTGGATCAGCTCAGTGACTCCACACCGTACTGCACGGAGGTCCCCCCAGAGGCATGGAGGGCCCTGCCCTAAGGCGGGAAGGGTCCATCCTAGAGCGACTCAGCATTTAAAGGGTATACAAAGGGCCGAGGAGTGCTTCTGCTCACCACTTCCTTAGAGGCGCTTGGAGGAGCAGCTGCACTGCTTTGGAGGAGCTTAAATCTTCCCAGCAACCGCTGCCATGTCCTTGGAGGAGCTCCCGCCATGAACTGCTGCCATCTTTCTTGGAGCCAGCAGAGCATGGACTGAAACCTGTGCTAAACCTGTCCTTTTAAAATTTTTTTTCTTATCCCAGAAATGAGAGAAGAGTGCCTGCGATAGATAGCCAAGCATTTCAGAAGAAGACAGTACAAGTGATAACTGGAGAATATAGCAAGCACCAGCAGGACTCTAGCCTGTACATCCTCAGAGTTGGAAAGAACAAAGATTTTGTTTTGAGAAGAAAGCTTCAGAGCATCAAGTTTCAGAATGGTGACAGCCTAGGGAGATTGCTCCTAGAGATTTAGTCCATAGGCACTTAACCCCCACAACCAAGAGGGAAGCAGCCTGACTGCTGTTCCAGCTGGTGGCAGGCCTTGGCACCACCCATGTGGCGCTTGTTTTAGTCACATGCAGAATGCAAGAACTGTGTGATCAGGAATGCTCCTACTGAAACTTCAGAAGATACGTGGGAGACCAGGCAGGGTGCCCCTGCCTGAGAAGGCAATGTGGGAGGCTGTGTGAAGCCAAAGGTGAAGTGGAGACTCCAGACGATTGCAGAATCCGGGAATGTGGATCCTCTGAGGAAAACTGCAAGGAGGGAGCACAGCCAGCCCAAGAGGGAAGCTACGGGAGCTACAGCCACAGCAGTGCCATAGGGGTGGGGTCACCTGAGCCCATTGGAGCTCATGTCTTGCCAGCTTCACATGGAACTACAGGACTTAATGTTTGCTCTGCTGGATTTTGGTCTTGCTTTGGTTCCATTTCTTTGCATCCCCTTATTTTTACTTTTTGAATAATAATGTGTATCGTGCCATTGTGTATTGGAAGGAGTGTTTCAGTTTCTTTTCAATCATACAGGGGCTTTGCAGCTAAGAGTTTGCCTGAAGTCCCAGGGAAGCCTTGGAATTTGGACTTTTAGCAGTAGGAAGGAGAAGTTAGGGAAGGTTTGGATCAGTTGGTGAAACTGTTGTGACTTTGACAACTCCTAGAGGTGGCCAAAAACCTTTTGCGTGTAGTAATATGCATGAGCCTTTGGGGCCCAGGGGTAAAATATTATGGCTTATGTCTAGTCACCCCCCCAAGCCTCAGGCAGTCATAAGTGACTTTTTCAGAGGTAGCTGAATTTAGACTGTGTGACTGGTTCATGGTGCAACCCCAGGATTAAGAGTGCTAGGAAGAAGAGGGGTGATGATTAAATCAGTCCACTGATTAGATTGGAGCTTCTGAAACCTCAGTAGCCTGGATGCAATACAAGGGACAGACAGAGGCTTGTCATGTTCCTAGCTCACTTTGCTACTTCCTGTCCAGTGTGAATTATCTGCCTTTTTCAATGCTAATCTGCTATTCCACTGTGCCTTGCAACCGGCTGATGAGGGGCTAAAACATTACATCATGTGAGTTAGATGAATGTTTCTTCCTTTAACTTTGGATGTTAGGTATTTTGTCTCACAAAAAAACCAACCAACCAAACAAACAAAAACACAAAGTAATCAAGACAAATGCCAATACAATCATTTTTGATACCATTTCTCAGATTCCGCCCCTTACAATTAATGCTTCTTTTGAGAGAAGGCTACCCATCCATCACCAGATGACTGGATGAAGAAAAATGTGCTATTTATACAGTAGAGTACTCTCTACTATAAAGGATACACTTGAGTTATTTGTAGGAACTTGGGTGCTCTTTGAAATTATACGGTTAAGTGAAATCAGACACACAACTTGAATACTGCCTTGTTTCTCTCACACAGAAAACCCAAAGTATAAATAATTTAAAGATCCAAGTAAAAGATAGGTAATAAGAAGCAGGGAGATCAGACCTTTGCAAATGGAAGGAGATCTAGAGAGTTAGAGCTACAACCACCAGCAGTGTCATAGGAGTGGAGCCACCCAAGCCATTCAAAGTTCACAGAAGAGGAAGAAGAAGAGGAGGAAGAAGGAGAAGAGGGGAAGAGGAGGAGGATGGTGGGGGGAGGGGAAGGAGGAGGAGAGGAAGAAATAATTAAGATGTGTATTGTCCCTGTACCATCTTCCCAGAATGAATGTAATCACTCTACAAAGTAAACACATACCAATAAAAAATAAAATTATCTTTACTACAAAATAATTAGAAGTTAATGCTTCTCATGAATATGGTACTAAGCCAACACCAATTAAATAACTAATTTTTTATACTTAAATCAAATAGGAACTTTGGGTTTCATTTCATAAAAAGCATATGTGTTGCACACCAGAGTTTTATTAAGGTAACAACCCTGAAAAAAATTAGGAGCTCCAGGGTCTTTGGTGGAGCCCACTCCCTGGGACCAGTCAGTCTGAGGGAAGGATTGTGCCCAGGTGCCCTGCGGTTGGTCTTTTCCCATGGCCTTTGTTTCCCTTCTCTCTGGCTGCAAGGTGTAGCCAGCTGCACAGGGAGCCACCTTCCTGTTGCCAGGCTGGCCTGGCGCCTCTGCAGCACTTGCCAGCTCGGAAGGTGACCCAGACTCAGGTCAGGACTCACCCAGGCCTGTGCTCTCCCAGGGGTGGGATGGGCAGTGTTGGTCCCAGGTGTGCCAGTCTCTCTGCTCCACAGGGGCTACGGGTCTATTTAAACTTTTTATTTCTTCTTGAGTCACTCTTAGTAGTTCTACGCTTGTTTCTAGGGGGTTTTCCATTCCATCTAGGTTATGTATTGGTTTGTAAAATTGATATAGCACTCTTAAATAGTTCCCTTTAGTTCTGCCATTCAATCCTTGTGTCCTGTCTTTCATTCCTGATTTTAGTAATTTGAGTTTCCTTTTTACTTAGTCAACAGCTAAAAAATTTAGCTAACTTTGTTGATTTTCCCAGACCTAACTTTTGGATTGCTTAATTTTAATTACAATACTGTATCCTTTGTTTCAATTTTTCTTTTCTATAATCTTCATTATTTCTTTCCTTCTGCTGGATTTAAGCTTCGTTAGTTCGGTTTGCCTTTCTTTATTCCTTCAAGCTATGCCATTCTGCTTTTTTTTTCCTCATTAACTTTATTGAAAATAATTATATAGCATATTAAAATTATAGACAAATATTGAAATATGAAATATGTAAGATATAAACAGTGATTTTAGAGAAATATTTCTAAAATGAATGCATAGAATGAGATTAATAATAGATTCCACATTGTAAATAAGTTATTCACAAATGTAAATGAATATAACAAAAATTGTTCAAAATAAAAATAAAGAATTTACAGATCAGTCATATAATAGTTCACTGTGTGCCAAAATCAAGAAACTTATTTTCATATAATGAGAATAATTCTCCAAGTAGAATTAGAATAATTCTCCAAGTAGAAAGGGGTAGGCCATAAACATTTAAAGATTTAAAATTTCTGAGTTTAGTTGAAATTATAACACCACATTTCCCAGAAAAATGAGCCATTTGGACAAGAAGTCTGAATAAAATTATACCAAGATACACAAAAATGAAATTGTCCAAAACTTATTATAAAGAAAAAAATCATTAAAGCATATACATAAAATATATAGTTATGGAAGAACAAAATTAAATAGCATCTTGTTACACATTAGAAAAAAATGACCAAATGTGTAAGAAATTAGAATAATTAATTCAAAGGACTAAAAGAAAAAAAAAAAGATCTGTTCTCATTGAATTTTATACTTAGGAAACATAACTTTGAAAACTAAAAGTAAAATATTTTCCAGTTATAAAAACTCCAAATATTCTAATACCTCCAGACTTAGCATATAAGAAATAACAAAGAGCACAGTCCAGAAGGCAAGAGAAGTTTCTGGATGGTCCTGGATAAAGAATAAAGAGCTCTCAAAAAGGTAGCTATGCAGGACTATGTAAAATATATTAAAAAGTCACTGAGGATTTCTACAAAACACTATCAATCTTATGTCAGGTTATACACATTTTTTTTGCACATGTATGTGTGTGTATAAAAGGCAAGGAGCAAGTAATATAAAGTCATTGGGAAATGCAAATATACTTCTTCCTGTTTCTACTACTAGGATAAAATATCATGCTTGCCTTTAAGTAGATTGTAAGTCAAAGATACTGTATAAATCTTAAAACAAAAATTAAGAGTAAACAGTATTCAGAAAATTAAATATTAAGTAATTAAAAGTTAAATATTTCAAAAGAATTGAACTAAGAAAAAATTTTCAGGATAGTAAAGAATTACTAAGAATAAAACATAAGATAAATACATGGCAAACATATGACCAACACTTCTAACAGTCTGGGGATAGGATATTGCACACAAGGCTCTAGTATGTGGTGGACATGGACAGTGCCTAGGATGCTTACTGGTGGCCAGGTATCATGTGTGGGACTGAGCTACTGCTATCTCCTTCATACCCATCCTGTAGACCCAGATCGAATCATGATCAATAGGGTGCGGAAGTCCATTTGCAGAGTGTGCTGATGGAAATACTTTGCTGCTGTATACAAAAGAATAACTGAAAGACTGCTCAAGTACACATTTTATTCTCTTGTGCTTAGTTGTTTGCCCTATTTGGTGGGTTCTTTCTATTCTCATTCATAGAGTTGTGCTCCCTCTCTAGAATATCTTTTAGTAGTCTGTGTAGGGTTGGCCTTGTCATCATGAAATTGTTTAGTTGTTCTTTGTTATGGGAGTATTTCACTTCTCCATTATACTTGAAAGAGAGTTTCGAGGGTATATCCGTCTAGGCTGGAATTTGTTTTCTTGCAAGACTTGAAGTACTTTGCTCTGTGCTCTTCTTAACTTGATGGTTTGTGAAGAGAAATCTGCCATTATTCTGATGGGTTTCCTTTAAATGTGATCTGTTTCTTTTCTTTAGCGGCTTTTAGTATACTGTTCATGTGCTGAATTTCTGGGATCTTGATTATTATATCTCTGGGTTTTTTAAATTTGGTTTATGTTATATGGAGTTCTGTGTACTTTGGTTACTTGAATGTCAGATTGTTGCCCCATATTTGGGAAGTTTTCTGCTATTACTTCTGCCCATATTCTTTTTATATCATTTCTATTGACTCCTTTTTTCTCATGCATATTAGTCTCATATTGATCTTTGCATTGTCTTGCAGATGTTGAATTATGTTTTTGTATGCCCTAGTTGTTTTTAAGAGATTATTTCTTACATTTTCCCTAGCTGCAATGGTGTCTTTAAGGTCTGAAAGTCTATTTTCACTTTCTTTCAGTTTGCCAGCTTGTGATTGAGGTTTTAATTTCCTATATATCACTTTGAATCCACTTCATGTGTTCTACTTTTTTCCTATGTTGCTCATTCAAGGATTCCATCATTTTTCTATTCTCCTGTATTTTTCTTATCAGGTCTTCTCTAGAAGCACTGAGTACTTCTTTCCTTATAGTTATCATTTCTTTTTTACTTCAGAAATTATTTCTGGTCAGATTTCCTTTATTCCTTTCTGAAGTTGTTTTTTTACTTCAGATGCTATTATTTCAGAGATTTCAGGTGTGTGATTTTCAATTTCTTCTATGCTAATGTCTTCTGCATTTGTTCTGGGTGGACTCAGGGCCTGAAAATGCATTTTGCTCCTTCTGTTTGCCATTTTGTACAGCACTGTCTTCTGACCTTTGGTGTAGAGCTTTGACAGAGTTATTACCTTGATCTACCAAGTTCAAATTCATCCAGGTGGATGTGGCTTGGCCCTGGCTGCTCTGCTCCACTTCTTCCTGCTGTAGCCTTGCCGAGGAACCCTCTGTGACACTCTGGAAAGATGCTCTGCTCGTGGATCAGCTGGGTGGGTCTTGCCCCTAGCCTCTCTGCAGGAAGTTCTGCTGCAGGGTCCCACACCAGTCCTGTCTGATGGAGGAAGTTCCACACATCTGCCGGGCCTGGGTGCTGGCTCAAATGAAGATCCGGTGGGCCCTGGCAGTCTCACTCATACCGGGCCTGGGCTCTGTGTCGAATTCATTCTGCTTTTTAAAATACAGTGCCAAGACCCTCTATCTGAGGATTGATTTTTCTCTCTCCCAAAGGTTTTGGTGAATAAATTTTTATGACAACTATTTCAGTTCATCACTTTTTGTGTCTAGTACTTTTACATTTACTGCTGTTGTTGCTATCTCAGTAAGTTACAGAAAATCAGGAAGGATGACTTTGCATGGCTCAAATAATCTGTATATCTTTACATGTTCTATATTGTGGTGTACATAAAGATATTTAAAAAGAATTGCTTTCAAATAGCACCTAATAGAAAAAAAATCTATTATAAAAATATACTGATAAGTATAGGTGGCCCTCTAGAAAGAAAGTATTAAAATCTAAAAACAAATTCTGCAGGACATTCCCAAACCAAAAACATTTTCATTGCTCTTTCCTGTTTCCTCAGTGAGGCCCAGGCAGAGAGGAGTCTTTCACACACATCTCCAGCTAGCAAGCCTCCCTGACCTGTGTATGGTTCTTCCTAGCAGGGTCTGCTGTCCCCCTGCATAGCTCTGGAGCCCGCAGGGCTCTCGGTCCTTCTCCACACTGCCCTCTTGCCTGAGCTGCCCTCCCCATCCTGTCCTGAGTTGTGTTTTTTGTCTTTCAAGACTCAGTTCAGGCAACATCTCTTCAGGAGGTCCTAGGTATCTGAGTACAGCTTGTGCTTCTTCTTGACCTGTGAAGTCTCTCTTTTTACTGTTACACTTAAATGCTCTGGGTTTTTTTATTTTTTGTTGTTGGCTTCTTTCTACTAGACTAAAAGCTCTTATCTTAACCTAGATTTGTTTATCTTTTCTCTGCAGCACCTTATAAAAGGATTGGCATATAATTAATATCAAATAAATACATGTGCTTGCTGAGCTCAATGAATTGTGGGTGTATATTTGGTTGAGAGTGGTATGATGCAAATGATAGTAATGTTGATTAAAGAGAAGGTCACGAGGTTCCCAAGAGCTAAGGATTGGAGGAAATGGGACTAGACTGTTCCCAATGTGTAGGCTTTGGAAGAAGGGGAAATGATTAGGCTGGGGGCTTCTAATTATAAGGGGAAGCAAAATGAAACCAGACTTGGGTTATGTGGGAAATAATAAATAAGACTGGGTTAGAGGAGAAAGAGGCTTGGGAGATGTTTTAGACTGGTCTTTTCTCTCTCTCTCTCTCTTTTTCTCTCTATCTCTATCTCTATCTCTATCTCTATCTCTATCTATCTCTATCCCTCTCTAAAGAAATAGCCTGGTAAAAGGAGTTTACTCTGGTAAAAAGTGTCACCCAGCTCACATTCTGGAGAGAAGGCGTGCCGCCGACTTCCACTGGGCCCTGCTGAGGCCCTCCTTCTGGGTGGCACCGTAGGCAGGAGGTGATGATCTCACCTGTGACAGGGTGAGGTCATGTGGTGTGACAGGAAGGCAGAAAGTGATGCAGGCCATCTCTCAAGAGCTCACCAAGGTTCCACAAGAACTGTCTCACTCCCTTCCAGGCACAGAGCCCCCTATGATCCTGACACCACTCACCTCTCAGAGCTTCCCTACATCCTGGCACTACCACCCCAAGCACCTTGCTCCCAGCACAGGAGCCTTTGTGGACCGACCACACCAGCTCTTGAGAGATGGCCTGCATCACTTTCTGCCTTCCTGTCACACCACATGACCTCACCCTGTCACAGGTGAGATCATCACCTCCTGCCTACGGTGCCACCCAGAAGGAGGGCCTCAGCAGGGCCCAGTGGAAGGCTGAGGCTTAGCAGGGCCAAGAGCTGCTGTAGGTATGTGGTGGGCTTGATGTGGGTGCTGCTTTCAGAGGTGGCTGTCCTCTTCTTGTGTGGTGTACACCGTGGAGTCTTCTGGAATGTGATCTGTCCCCTCAGAAGACTGCTTTCTGTTAACTTCAGGTCCCTGAATCAAACTGGCTCTAGGGGAGGAGCGGGCACCACTGTAGGACCTGGAAGAGCTCTAGCCCCCGAGTGGCAAGAGGCCAGCTTGGAGCTGCACACGGCTTGGCTTGTGCCCCTGAATTTACTCTGGAGCCTACAGCTGTTTCACTTGTTTGCTGTATTATAGGATACTAATTACATCCTGGGGCTATAGGGTTCTAATGAGCTGCTACCTGGGAGACTAGGCCTTGATTCACTTCTTGCAGATTTTATTTTTTAAACAGCATCTTAATATACAAAGGCAAGATAATCATTTTTCATTTTAACATGTTCTATTCCTTTGTGGGTCAGCCTATCATTATGTCTGATTATTCTACCACATTAAGAGCTTTATCAAAAGGAGGAAAAAGCAGCTGGTCTTCCTTATGGTGAAGAAAAGAAGGAAGGAAGCAAGGAAGGAAGGGAGGAAGGGAGGGAGGGAAGGAGGGAAGGAGGGAGGGTAAACCAACTGAATATAAATGCTGCTATATATAAAAATTTCTGTGAGTTACCAAGGTAACTAAAGTTCTAAAAATGACAGAAAGAAAAGAACAGGTTGTTGTGACAAATGACACATGGAGTGACAGTTTTCTTGGGATGCTTGCTTTTAATTAATGCAGCACTGTAAGGAGCATTATTATTGAATAATAGATTAATGTGGCAAAGGAGGAACCTTGCTTGAGGATTTGTTTCTCCAGCCCTGGGATAACTAATAAGAGTGGAGAGAACAGGGCTCCACCATGGGTGGAGGTGACTGATGTGCTATCAGAAGTGTGGGGCAAGTGTGTGCTGGCTCTGCTGCGGATCCCAGGAGCAATGGTCATCAGCAGTGGTGATCAAAGACAGTCAGAAATGCAGTAGTTGCCACAGAGGCCATCAGTTGTGTGACATCAAAATGGCCAATGGCTTAGATATTTCCAATGCATTATTTTTATTGTTGGTCCTTTTTGCTGATGTTTTAATGTCTGCCTCATATTCCTTTATGTACGTGCCTTGGGTAGCCTGTTTCTTTCAGCAGAGGGATCCTCCTGTAGTGTGGCTCTAGCATTCCACATTTGGTAGGCAAGCAGCAGTAGCACAAGGACAAACCTGCAGTTGGTTTTGATGCACATAGAATAGGACAGACGTGGTCTCTGTCTGTGGGTGTAGTTACTTGGAACAGTGCAGTGGAGGCCCCAGGTGCATGGCACTGCAGGCCGGAAGCCCAGGCTCTACCTGGGCTCTACCTCTGGTCTGTGTGTCCTGACCTCTGCTCCCTGCCTGGCTGCTTGACTTGTTCAGGCAGAGTCTAGGTGCAGTTATTTGTCTACTTAGAGCCTCAAAAAAGTTTCAAAAGAACATAGGCACAAAGGAAAGCACTTTTGGGGACAGAAGAGAGAAAAAATTCCTGTGACATGGGTGATGGCTATTATGAATGGCTCAAGCTGCAGCATGCTGAGCTGAAAGAGCTTTTCAGGTCCGTGTCACTAGTTCTGTTCATCTCCATCTCACCCTTTCGGGGTAGCATAGGTAGCCTCCTGGGTGACTCCACAGCCTCATGCTGGAGCTGCTTCTTCGGCAAGCGCTGCACTTCTGTGGATCTCAGGGGCATTGATGGCCTTCTGCTCTGGCCTAGCTTCTCATGGAGGTTGTTGGAGCGAATAGGTTAATAAGACAGAGGTAATGGCTACCTCTGGAGCAGAGACAGGCTGTGTTTTCTGGTATAATAAATAGGATGTTTCATTACAGAGTAAAGAATTTACTGGGAAGCTGCTGTGCACATTTGGGGTCTGCTGGACTCCATGCCCCTCAGCTGCCGTGTGGGCTCTGAGTGTGCAGCATCCATCCGGGCCGCTTCAGGCCATGTCTCCACTGGGCTTACCGGGCAAAGGGAAGCAAGACAAGCCCGATGCTCATGTTGCTGCTGCATGGGGAGTAGTGAGGCCCTTTGTCTCGGAGCCAGGTCTTCTAACATCATAGAACTGAACAGTTACCTCGTTAGTCTATGAGAGCAAAGGCTTGGCATTCTTGAATGACTGGAACCCCCCCTAATGTCTCTTTTAAATTTTCAGTGCATTTATTTATGTTTGGTAGAGGGGTGAGGCTTTGTGCCTAATGATTGTAATTCACTATGGTTAGTACATTTTTTTTTGTCTTTTTGAGACAGGGTCTCACTGTGCAGTTCAGGCTGGCCTTAAGCTCACTTTGTAGCTCAGGGAACAATCCTCCTGTCTCAGCCTCCCTAGTGCTGGGATTACAGGCATGCGCTACCACGCCCGGCTGGTTATTATTACTTTTGATGTGCAAGTTGTCCCTGTTTTGGCCAGCAAGTTAGTTTCAGTGTTTTTTTCTTTTTTTTTTTTCCCCCCCATACATCATCATCTCTTTCAGGGAACCTTCTTGATTTATGTCATAAAATCGACCTCATCTTGTGGTTTCCCCTAATGCACGTGTCTCACCCTTTCTCTCAGGAGTTCTGGCTCCACTTTGTGGAGCATCGTATCCAAGAGCTAAAATGTGGGCTGTGAGCATTAGCTGGCCATGAAGTTCGGGTGGTCCCCAAAGACCGCCCTGTCTCTGACACCAACTGCAGGTCCCAGGAGAACGCAGTCACCTTGAGGTCTGGTCATTCCCCTGAATGCCTCATACCACCCTCAGAGGTCCTGTGATGCACAAGACATAGCGCGTTTAGGGAGGGTCCAGACCACATCAGTCTACACAATAACAGAAGGTTGGGAAAGACAAGTGCCAAGCTCCCCTTCTCTGGGGCATCTACTCTCTCCAGTGACTTCTGCTCAGACTTGGATGAGGCCTGGTCTCTGGTTGCTGCCTGCGAAGAGTCAGTTGCTGGCCACGATGTGTCTGCTTAAGGGATCTTCCTGGATATTATTGGAAACTCAGAAGATGGGTCAGAGGTTGCAGTCCTTCCAATCCAAGTTCTTCCTTCTTCATGTTTGGAAAGCCAGCAAGAAGTTGAGGACTATCTAGGTGGGATGCCTGCGGAGCGCGCCCAAGGTGGAGGTCGTGAGGACAGGGTGGGCAGCACTGGTGGGAGCTCTGCGGAAACTCAAGCTGAGGGCACAGCGTGGTGGGCTAGATGCCAGCTATAAGTGAGAAAGAAGGCAACAGAATGCCTGCTGAGAGAGGGTCAGTCAGCAAGCACATATGCTACTGACATTTTTACCTCATTTTTCTTCTAACATCCCTCCCTACAAATGCGTACAGAACAAGGATGAAGTCATTTGTTGAGCCTTCTGTGGCCCCTGGTGGTGCTGAACTCTTGGGACAGCCACTATCTGCTCCTCGGCACAGCTTCTGGTTTGATGCTGCCCTCGGTGTTAATGTGGGCAGCTGGTTGTCATTTCCGGACACCAGGTATGCTCTGCCTGGCCCCTACCGCCTACCACATCCAGTCTGAAGGAGACTTTGTGCTTTCAGGGCTTTGGTTGGCAGCAATTCCAGGAGTTCAGAGTTGGACCGTGAGGGTGCATTTCTCTTTTCCATTCTCCTTGGAGGAGAATGTACTTGCTTCCCTCTCAATCTGGCTATGGTACTAACCCCTTGACAAAGAGAACCATAGGAATTGCTGATCTACTTCCATGAATGATTTATGTTTACCGGAGAAGCAAAATGAAATGAGGATCTGTCAATAAGGAAAAGTGTGACACCCAGTGTTGTACGCAGTGAGCCGCTCGTGGGGGCTGGCGGGCTTGAGGCTTCTGCAGCTACTGGGACAATAGTCACAGCCAGTTCTAGCCCACGGTTTCTACAGGATGCAAGGTAATTTCAGTTGCTTTCATCTCCCTCAGGGAACATTAAGAAGAACTCATTCTTTTTAATAAAGAAGGTTTAAGTAAAGGTCAATTTTTTTTTTTTTTTTTTTTTTTTTTTTTTTGTTATTTAGAAGCATTTTTGCCTTATCAACAAAAACAAAGATTCCTTTACTGAGGCTGCAAATGAAGCCATTGCTCATATTTGTACCTGGTGCAGTTGCTGTGAGAAGGAGCCCAGGCCTGAGAAAGTGTGAGGAGAGGACACTGCAATGGGGCCTCAGCTTAGCTCCCAGCTTCCTGGGAGCTGAAGCAAAAAGGGAAAATGGATTGGCTTTGTGGACTTCATTGCCTCCTGGGAGGAAGGGTATTTAGCCCACAGAAGTAATTTTGCTGAGCTCTTGTTTATCTGTCTGACACAGAAAAGGGTTTCCCAGCCAACGTGCGTAGAAGCCAATACTAGGCGCTATGGGCTGTGTCAGGCTGCCCCCCAAGCCTCATGCAGCCATGGGCTGTGCTGCTCAGTCAGCTGAGCCCAGAGTTTGTGTCTGGTTCACTGTCCACTGCGGGCGATGCCCAGCTTGGGATGGGAACTCCGTGCCATGCGAGGGGCAGGAGGAGTTGTCTCTCACGCTCCCCCCCTTTGCTCTTGTTGCTTTGGCTGTTTTCCGCTGCCCCATGCTGCCCTGCCTGGGAGCCGGCTGAGCCTGAAGTCTCCATGCACTGTGAGCTACCTAGTAGCTTAATTTTGGGCATCAGGTATTTTGTTTCAGCAACAAGAGAAAGGTAACCAAGACAGTAGGTCACTGGTCTCTGCGAAGTATTTTAGTAGAAGTTGGCCGACCAGGAGACAGGAGGCATGCTTGGCTGCCTGGGGGAGGAGACACGGAGGGCTACATGTAGACTGGGCTCTCATGGTGGTGGACACTGGAGCAAGTGGAACTTGTGGGCCCTTCACAGCTGGGGAGCTTCTGATCGCTTTGCTATTCTGGTCCTACCTGTAACTCTTTTTTTTTGGAAGTGGGGATTGAACTCAGGCCATTGATGCTTGCAAGGGAAGCGCTTACTCTACTGAGCCATCTCCCTAGCCCCTACCTGTAACTCATGAAAGCACCCCTGGCTTCTCATATATGTCTGTAGTACCCTGACCTTTAGGTTTTGCTCCTGGGAACCTTTTGGCTCCCCAGGATTTTAAGGTCTGCATCTGCATGTGGTAAAACAGCATGAGAGCTTGTACCACAGTTTTTGAAAACAGGAGGGTAGCTCTTGCATGGCTCTACTTCATGTCCAGTGAATGTCCGTTGGATGCAGTTGCCTTTCGCTTACGAGGGACTATGTCTCAAACTGAAATTCTAAGTTGAAAATACCAAGCTGAAAACTCATATAACATACCTGAGCTGCTGAACACCTTTGCTTCACAGTGCGGTGCGTGGTAGAGGCCTCGTGCCTTCCCCTCCTGATGCAGGGCTGACTGGGAGCTGCAGCTTGTGCTGCTGCCGAGCAGCAGGAGGATCAGAGCTCGTGTCAAGTGACGTCAGTGAAGATCCAAATTCAGAGCTGGAAGGATGCTCTTTACAGGATGTGTGTGCTTTCATGCCACCACAAGGTAAAGAATATAAATTGTGCTATCATAAATTGGGGACCACCTCTGCTTAAGATGAAGCCACTCACCTCATTAGAGAAGTAAAGTCCAGCTCCCACCCCCAGATACTGATTCTGGGCTGGGCTGGAACTGCGTGGAGCAATACCTGGATGACCCAAGGCTGCTGCCCAGCCTGGTTTTCTGCTGCAGCTTCTCTGAGGTCACAATGCTGGTGAACCAGGAGCCATGGATGAGACCGCACGGCCCAGCCACTATGTGCGGCATCTAGTTACACCAGTGACTGTGGCAGGTGTCGCACGAAGCAGCCAGACAGCTTCGCTGAGCCTTTGTGAATCATGAGCCAGACAATGTGACTGTTTATAAACAGGCATGTTTGGGGGAATAGTTTGTTGTGTCAGCTCCAACCCAACAGCTTTCAGTTTCAGAGAAGACCAGTAAATAAACAAGCTGCAGCAATGACTGTGATGAGCACAGGGTTTATCTCCTCCATTCTGTATTTCAGGGGGCTGTGATCTGACAGCCACTGCCAAGCCATGCAGCCAGCTGGCTTCTGGTTAGGTGCTGTCAATTCAAGACAATGACGGGAGGTGAGAAGGTGGGAGAAGAGGGCTGTTTTTCCCCTTTGTCTCCTTTCGGTGACAGCAATGACTTCAGGTAGCAGTGTCCGCATCCTTAGCATCCTCCAAAGAGGGAAGACAGCTGCCCCTGAGTGTGGGTGGCTGCAGGAGCCCAGAGTGTGCATCAGTGGATGGCATTTTCGACACTGGTTACCTCAAGTGGCCAAGGGACTGAAAAACCATCACTGTATGAGGCCCTGAGTGTGTTACTTATGAGCTCCAACACTGCAACCACAAATGCTCTTGTGTCCTGTAATGCTACCACCTTCTTGCTCCTGCATCTCATACTTGGGTAGAAATATGAGTTGGGCTGCAGACCCATGACAGAGGATGTGCAAATGGTTTGATTCCCAGTACCAAAACGAATGCATAAATGGCTCCAGTGTATGGTGCCTCTCTGACTAAACATCCATGGTATAGCTTTTGTTAAGTAAGAGCAGCCTCAGAACATGGACCCTTAAAGAAGAAAATCTGAGATTGTTCATGTTCCCTTGGGCATAAACACAGTGATGCCCTCATTATCTGTGGAAATGGGCATACCGGAAGATGGGCCAGCTGAATATTCATTAAAATCATGATCTGGCACTACTTGTGATGTAGCTCAGGTTGTTGGAGGTAAACTACTAGGAGCAAAAGGCTGCCGCAATAAACATCTGTGAAAGTAGCTGGCTCTTGTGATTGCGAGTGGCATGAAGAGTTTACAGAAAAAAATTGAATTACTAAGGCTTTAAAATCTCAACTTGTAGTTTTGTCAGAGGATTAAATACCTTGTATGATGGCCACAACCCATTATTCTATGTAGCTGTAAGCAATAAGAGACACAGCTGAAAATCAAGCCCATAATTAGTTGAATGAGTCAGTGTCTCGAAGCTTGGCCACATCACTAAGGTGGAACTCAGACCACTGACAGAGAAGGAAAGGAAGCCCATGGACAGGATGGGGATGTTTGACGGATGTTTGACGCAGCACACCCAGTGGGAGAATTCCGAAGTTTCAAATTTCCCGGAGGCTTTCCAGCCAAGGAGAACAGCCTCTATTGGAGTACATCTCAGCCCAGAGGATGAGCCCCACAGACTAGGAGGGAGGAGCCACAGGAAGCTCCTGCTGTGAGCTCACAACTGATGCCCTCCACCTGCCCTCTCAAGTTATGTATTTTTCAGGTTTCCATAGCAACCATGTTCCAGGAATGTTACAAGAATGTTCACATGTCCCTGACACAGTTGTCCATCCATCTGCCACGGGGCAGTATGCTTTAAGGTCTGCCCTATTCCCCAAGTTGTCCCAACCATTTGTTCCTATTTTATGACTCTGGTTGTCTCTAAGTGGGTTTATGCCTAGTTACATGGGAGAGCATGAGGGAGTGAGCTTATCTATAGCTTAAGTGAGCTTAAGGGACCCTCCCTTAAAATGGAGTCTTTCACGCCGTCACCTCCTCTTCCTCTGAGGAAGGCTTCTCTTGGTTGAAGGCTTGGTCAGTGATTTTCAGATTTTTATGTGTGTGGGAATCTCCTGAGAACCCCTGTACTTTATTTACTTTTCTCACTGCTGAGACGAATTACCTGATGCCCAGAGTTAAAGGCTGAAAGGTTTATGTGGCTCACAGTCTGTGGGGGCTTCAGTCTCTACTGGCCGGCTCCGAGGTGGGGAGCATGCCAGGGGGCAGCACAGAGGAGGAAGAGTTTGTGGCAGGCAGACGACAGCAGACGTGGCAAGGAGCATGCGATGCAGCAGTCCTCTCTCTGTCCCTGATAATCCATCCTGCCACATGCCCTAGGGCAGGCAGCTCTCACTCCTAGAGTGGGCCTTCCCATTATCCCCACCCAGAACTATGCCAACTAGAGGACTAATCTAGCGATTATACGCATAATCCCAGCATCTCACACAGAATCCAGCCACCTTTGAAAGGCCCCACTTGTGAGGCTTGGGGCAGAGGACATCTGAACACAAGCCATGGTACCCAGTGGTTTGGGAGGAGCAGAGGCTCTGCATTTCTGACAGGCTCCCCACGGATGCCGACACTGCAGTGCAGAGACCACACAGCCCAGAGCAGGGCTTGATCTGGTCCATAACACTGACCCTCAAGGACACCCACGCTGCAGCAGGTCCTCCTGGGCCACCCCTTCCACCTCAGAATGCCCAGACCTCATACTAAAACAAGGCCAGGTCTCAGGTCTAACCCAGCATGAGACAGGGCACACTTCGAAATGATTGTAAATCATTACTAATTTATACTCAAGAAATGAAGGAAGAT
The DNA here is from genome assembly GCA_004027165.1 of Ctenomys sociabilis. Classification (NCBI taxonomy): domain Eukaryota; kingdom Metazoa; phylum Chordata; class Mammalia; order Rodentia; family Ctenomyidae; genus Ctenomys; species Ctenomys sociabilis. The sequence goes on from PVKA01008495.1 coordinate 29,746, forward strand.
GTATGGGCATGGATTCTAGGACTGCCAGGTCAAAGACACACAAGGTAGTGTTAGACTGGGCCAAGCTTGTTGAGACAAATTGTGGGTGTCAGTGTGAACGCCTAGGAATGGCTCTTGCTTCCCAGATGCCTTTGTTGGTTAACAGGCGGGTGGTCTCACAGTGGGCACCTTGGTGGCAGCCATGCTGTACGTACACTCAACAGCCGTTAGGGTCTTAAGCTACTGGTCATTTAGGAGTGAGATTTACCCAGCATGTTCCTGAAGGGCCCCTTCACTGCTCTCCCTAAAGAAGTCCAGAAGACCCTCCCTCCAGTAAGTACTAAGAAATAAACTGACAAAGAGAGTCCCAACTTCCAGAAAATTCTTTATGAACAGTGAGTTGGGCTGGTGCGAAAAACTACAGGGATTACTTACTAAGTGGGGATCATGGAACCCTACAGGGGCAGAATCTGAGTGAGCAGGCCTTCATGAACACGCTGGGCTCGTTTAGAGAACCTGCAGCCATGGTGGCCCAGCAAAGGCATACCTGGGCTGTACTAGGCTATGGTGCAATAGGTGCAATTTAAAAACTCTAGTGAGTCCTGGCTTCGTCCACTGCGGTGGGAGTTTCCTGTCATCCAGAGCCAACAGCTGAGCCAGGCTACAGTTAGAAGGCCCTGAAGGAAGTGTAGACTCAGGGCTCCCTGAGGACTGGCAAGAATGTGCAGTAAATAGCCCCTTCTTCCTGCAGTCCTTCCTGAGGGTACCACAAACTACTTGTTCTGCCATTTTAGACTGGTTTGGATTTGAATCAAATCCTGTGCAGCTAGGCAATGTAGAATTGTGACTGTTGTTATTTGTCTCTCTACTCTCCCAATATTTTGTGTAATTCTTTGGCCTTCTGGGGACAAGTGAAGTTTTGGCCTAAGTCTATCTGCATGCTTCTCTGTGCCTCTGGGTGTGCCAGATCCTGTTATGTATAGCTCTACTACCTGATGCGGGCCACATTGGTTACAGACACTGTCTTCTGGCTCCCTGAAGCTTTGGGTGAGTGCCACTGTGGTAAAAAAACACAAATGGCAGCTCTGAAACTCTCCTTTCTTGCCAAAATAGTAAACCAAAGATGTATTGCATTAACAACATCTCTTATTAACCAGTAGTAACTGGCTGGTCAGGCCCACACTCTCCCAAAGCAGTGGACAGTGAAGGCTCAAATCAATGAGGCAAATGCCATGATGTCAGGGCTCCAGGAGGATCAAAATACCTCTCACAGCTTTTGATATTTTCTGAATTCTGACAAAGAACTGCTCTGGGCAGCCTGTATTTATTTGATTTTCAAACAAAGGAAGAAAATCCTGAAGCATATGCAGGAATCGAACAGTACCTTGAGAAATATTTTCCCAAGCATTGGATTATGTCAAGTAGGAGAACTCCCTTGCGTTCAGGTTGGCATTTGTGGTGGGCGTGTGGGGCCTGCAGCTGATGTCTCCTTTTAGTTAACAGGCTGGAGCCAGGTGTCCTCAGCTGTGGCTTCACAACTTCCTGGGCCACTACAGGCCTTAGCAGGGACCAGTGACTCACAGTCGTTCACTTACTATGAGTCCACTGCCTGGGCCAAAGGCCTAGGCCTGGGCAAGCCCACATGTACACAAAAAAAGCCAGTTGGTTGGTGTTAAATCCTGCTCAGAGAGAGGTGTAGTGGTCTCCTGAAACCGAAGAAGATTTGTCAAAGATATAATCAGGCTTAAATTCCCAACCTGCTCAAAAGGTGCATGAGCTGTGAGAGCGCTTGTCTCCCGCACACGTCCGTGCGTCTCTACCGCTATAACCCACCTCCAGATCTCAGCTGACACACTGCCCCAGAGCTTGCTGTGACAGCTGGAGCACTAGTGTTCCCTGCCCTCCAACAGGAAGCTCAGAATGGTTGAGAGCACAACAGCACCTGCATCTGTTGGTCCGAAGTCAGGGCACAGAGATTTCAAACAAGATTAGCAGAGGGAACTGATTGTAATTGTTGGGAAGGACAGAAAATCAACAGGGGTAACAATTAGGTCGCTCGGACAGTAGTAACCATGTGTGCCACTGCTCAAGGAGAAAGGATCACAGCAGGGGGTGGCACGATTCAAGGTAGGGCTGACCTTGCGTCCTCATTACTGGCCCTGGCATTGGCACAGAACCCAGCCTTGTCAAACCCATTCCTGTTCTGCTGAAATGTTCTCAGCTGCCAGACTTTACTGCATCCCACTGCTGCCCCTATTAACAGCTCCCCAACCACAGGAGTTGTTTTCAGGGTCACCAAGGCCACTGTGGCAGCCACCAGGGTATAGGTACTGCTGCCAGGGAGACTCCTAGGAGCACAGAAAAGGCTCTGTTTCCTAAGTGACATTCCAAGCTTTCCACAGGCAGATGTGATCCAGAAAGCTACCGAAAAGGGAGTCTGGGAAATGTAGCTTGCAGAGATCAGGGGACCTCAGAAAGAAGAAAAGTAGGCAAGGTATGAAAGAAAATAAGAGCGAACTGGAAGACGACCACAGGTCCATCTGTTTGGCCAATAGGAGTCCACTTCCGCCCTGCTGTGCTGTACCTGTGGACACAGCATGGAGCTCAGGCTGGCGCAAAGGCACATCTGTGATCAGGGAGTAGCTCTCACTCACTCCTGGGCGCAGGGTGCGAAGCTCTGCTTAGATCTGCCACTGTAGCCACCCTGAGGCGTCCAGACAGCTGCGGCTCACACCAGTGACAAGCGGTAGTTGCGGTGTGGAAATGGGAAGGCAGAGAAGGCAGGCAGGCGGAGGTGCCTAGAGAAGACTTTTCAGATCGACATTGTAAAATAGTTTGTCATCTGTCCTTTAATGGGTAACGTTCCAAGCAAGACTAGAGTGAGCGTTATGGCCAAACCTCCAATGCCAGCTGAGAACCCAGCACTAGTAGTCAGGCAAGGAAGGGACGCAGGCTGCTGCCTCTCCCTGCACAGGGCCTGCAGAGCCACCGGGTTTCCAAGTAGCGCCCCTCACAGGCGAGCTGGCTCCCATGGCAGCGCCCAAGGCAGCACCCCGATCCCATGCTGAAAGCAGCCGAAGTGAAGCTCTCAAGGCCTCTTCCCGGATGCCAACCCTGCGCCCTAGCTGCAGAGTGGCTGCGCTCGGAGGCTGATGCTTGCCTCGGTTTCTCTGCATGCTGGCTGTTGGAGGCCGACTCGTGCATACGTCTTCTTGTGTGCCCAGGCCTCTAAAGGCTGATGTGTGCCCTGATCCCTGGCTTCCTCGCACCCAACATCTGCTAGCAGAGATGGGAGCAGTGCAGACATTGCAATTTCTGGAAGATAGGAATTCCTATCTGAAAGTGACCATAAAACAGTATCACCTACCATGAAATTGTCCATAAATTATACAGTGTGCAAATATCTCCCTAAGTCTGGGAAATAGCAGCTTGGGTTGTTCTGGCAGCGTCCAGAACAACTGTCATTCTTTATAACTTGGGTCTCCCCAGAGTCCTGCTTAGAGCTATAGGTCAGTGTGGATGAAAATATACATGTATTCCAAAAACAAGGGCAGCTTCCCACACCGGGAGTCGAACCCGGGCCGCCTGGGTGAAAACCAGGAATCCTAACCGCTAGACCATGTGGGAACTGACGGCCACTGCTGGCGGATGAAACTAATTGAAGCGGCTTCCGCATGTGTCACAGGGCCCGCCCCGGGCGTCACGTCTGCTCTGCGCCTGCGCGGGGCTCTGGTGCGCACCCGAGTCTGCGCTCCGCGCCGGCCTTCGGGCTCCGGCTCCCGGTTCTGGGACCCGGTCCGCTCAGCCGCCCGCGGGGTCCTCTGAGCCGGCCCAGTGCTCCGAAGGCTCCGCTCGAGGCTGCATTTGGGTCGTTCTCACGGGAGAACCGAGGTCGGAGGCCTCGAGGGCGGACCCCGCGGCCGAAGCTGAGGGCGGAATCGGGCGGGCAAGCGTGGCCCGGCAGCGACCCCGCGACCGCTGCGAAACGCGGGGTGCGGCTGGGAGCGTCGAGCGCGGGCCCAGTCGGGGCGGGGGCACCCTGCTGGGCTCCCCAGCCGCCGCCTCCCGGGCCCAGCCCGTCCGCACCCTGTCCTGCGCGCCGCCGGGGTCCGCGGGCGGGGAGCGCCTGGCGGGAAGGGCGCCCCGCAGCCCCCGTCCCAAACGCTCGTGAGAGCGGCCTCCTCCGCGCGGTTCTGGCCCCCGAGCGTCCCCCTGATCTAGTTTGCCTGCTTGCAGCCCAGACACCTTGTGTGGTGTCCGATGGGTGATGCTTGGGCTTTGTCAAGGTCCAGAAACCCAGAGTTCCCCAGGCCTAACTCGGCCGTGCGCAGCCTTCAGGAGGCATCAGCAGTATGAACCTTTTTCCACCCCGAACTGCTGGCGTCTTTTTTTACATTTCATCTCGGAAACGACCTCTTGTCCAGATCATTGAACTGGCTCAGTTTCCTGAGAGGACTCAGAACGCAATGACCACTCTACAAAGCTTCTACTGTAGGAAAATTATTCATTTGAGGGCACTTAGAACGGAGAAGAAGCAAAATCCCACTTGCAGTGCCCTGCTTTTCTTGATAACAAAAGGGTGTTTTTAAATATAATTGATGCCCCAAGTTTGCCCCGCTTAAATAGTCTTCAGTTACAGCTAATGAAAACTGAGGAGCTGTCCCTCTGAGCAACAACTTGCTATTCCAAGTTGGCTCCTGCTGACGTTCCCAAAGGCTTTCCTTACTTTCTAGTTTATAGGTAAAAGCTGGAGGTAGCAGTTGTGGTTGTAAATTTCAAATTGATAAGTTGTTCCACTGTGTGAGCTTTTAATATTTGGGCTACTTTGCAGGTACTTTAGATCAGAAACAAACCTTTCAGGAAGGAAACGACTTATTTAAGAAAGATCATTCTGTCTGACAGAAGAGATGGCTGCTTCATCTTGCCCTCTGGGGGCTACTGAGCTCTGTGATCAGTAGACTGAGAAGCCCAAGGAATCGGCCAGTCAAAACTAGGTGCAAGACGCGCTTGTGGGGACCTGTGTGCTGACAAGTCTTACACAGTATAGACTTCCTTCCGTCTGTTTACAGAGCAAAGACGCTGCTCTCACTCAGTACCGCGCTGGTGACCAGGCCAAGGAGGCCTTGTCAAGTGCTTTCCCACTGATCTGCCTCCCACTCTAGGGTGCTGTCACCCTAGGGTGCTGTCACCCTGCAAGCCACTTCCTGTCTACCTTTGTCTCATGAATTTCCTGTCAGGGGAAACTTGACACATTCACTGGTACAAAAATAAATAAATAAATAAAAATTTTTAAAAATAACAAAACAAAACAAAAAAACCAACCCAGCTGTTCCATATGTACTCTAGAAATAGTTGTCTAAAAAAGAAATCATGCTTCCTTTTGTGGACACTGAACAGTTGTTTAAATAACAGCTTTTGTTACCTTATCTCTGAGGGAATTAGAAAGAGGCCTCCATTTCAAGAGAGCCCAGACAAGATTGGTCTTTAGCAATTGGTCTTCCACAACTTTAATACAACGCTTTGGGTTCTTCAAGACAAAGGTTAATTTTCCCGTGATGTAGAGGATCTGCACTGGTTTTGTTGTAGTCAGCCACCTTAGGTAGAAACAGTATAGGCAGTCAGACAGGGCAGGCCCTGAAGGAGACAGCACTGGAGACAGGATGCGTTGCAATTGTGAGAGAAACATGCTAGTGCAGGGGGCCAGACCTAAGTCCAAAGATCAAACAAATGCTGACCTCCCTCAAGATAACCACCAGGGATTGATCACCACCTTGAGGAAGCCAGGCAGAGTCACTACTCCCACTGCTACCAGCTGGCTCCTGGATTAACTCGTTTTATATTCATTCCCGTTGCTACATGATTTGCATCCCCATTTGGCCCTGGACTTACTCAATCTTACCTGAGGAATGGTGCTTATGATCTTACTGGCTGACCATAGTTTTGTCCCACCTCATGACCACCTAAGTGAGTTCCCATATTCTCCAACTTAGACTCACCTCACTGCATGGTTTTACTCTGTAGAAGTCCCTGGAAGAGACAGCTTCCTGGGGATAACCTGCTCTGGCCTCTCAGACAGAAACTTTCTTTCTTTCCCAATAAATATTCTGCTTTTTTTTCTTTTGTAGAACTGGGGATTGAACTCAGGCCCTTCTGCTTGCCAGGGAAGTGCTTACTCCACTGAACCATTTCCCCAGACCAATATTATGCTCTTAACCTCAGTTTGTTCCTAGAATTTATTCTTCAGTTTTAGAGAGCACAAACTCATCCAGGCAGCTTTCAGGTTGGGAGTTTCATTCCCCTATTTCAGTTCTATGGTCTAAATTCTCACTATTTCCATCAATTGCTTAAGTTTGAAAGTTTATGTATCAAGTTGTGTGCGTCAGTGCATTCAAATGAATGATGTCATTGATGAATGATGTTACTAGAAACTTAGCCCAGGTAGTTTCGAACTATAAAGGGGGTGGTCATCTGTGTATTTTTCCACGTTTATTTATCATTTCTTGGGTGCACATGTATCTTTGCACTGCCATACTTTTTGGTGGGGAATGAGGACACCCAGCTTCTATTTGTAGGTCTCCTGCCTGGCCCTGGAGTCCACCATTTCTCCAAGGAGCCTGGCTCCTCATTGGAGGGTGGTATTAGAAACTGAGCCTGGGAAGCAGGTGTGCCTGCAGCTTCTGGTTGTCACTGCTTCTCAGCTCCAGCAGTGTGTGTCCATGCTTACAGACGTGAATAGATCATAAAAGCTTTCATCCTGCCTGTCTCTGTCAAGCTCTCCAAGTCTAAGCCACTACCTGTGTGTCATTCTACTCTCACCCAGATGTTACCATCCACTGTAACAGTGAGAACACTGCACACACTTGCAACTCTTTTGCTTTTTCTGTTCAGGTGTGTTCACCCCTCTCCTGATGGGAACAGCGTGTCCACATGCACCCAGCACTGTGTCAGCTTCTTCTGCCACCTGCTCGCATTTAGTCAGGTTTGCAGGTGCATCTCCAACCCTCGTCAGGGCTGCCCTACTGCCTTCCAGAGTGGCTGTTCCATTTCCCCTTCCCACCACCACTGAGTGAGCATTGCACCTACTGTGTAAGTGAATGTTAGGACTGAGTTCTGAGGAGGGAGAAGCGCGATCTCGCAGTTTTATCGTGTATTCCCCTAATGACTGGTGCCACACAGCACCTCCTTGTGTATTTCCTTGCAATCTGAGGGTTGTGGGTTCAGTTCCAGGCTTTTGCTCCTTTGCACCATCTGCTTGCTGTCCTGCAGCAGGGAGACGCCTCCCCTTACTGCAGTATGGAGCTCCGGGTGCCCCCTGCCACAACCTCCAGCAGGCATGGGGGCAGTTCCACGTGGTGACCAAGTGACACACTGCAGAATGCTTTGAAAACATACTGATCATGAGAATGTGCACCTCCTGCTACACCATGGGTCCAGAGTGCCACCCCTTCGCCCCATACTGAAGGCTTGGGCCTTACAGCCGTGCTGCTGAGAGGTGGCAGAAACCTCGAGGTGAGGCCTGCAGGGGGTCAGACCACTGCAGCACCCCTCGGGGTAGCCCTGCGCTCTTCTCTTTCCCCACCACGAGGTGAGTGGCTTCTGATCTCTCTTGATTGTACCACGACATGGCACCTGGAGCAGTGGCCGTGGAGCAGAACATTCAGAGCCACCTTCTACACTTCAGCTTGTGAATTTATTTGTTTAGTTCATCCTTCTCTTTCATGACACAGCGTCTCGCTATATAATAGTTCAGGCTGGCTTTGAACTCACTGTGTAGCCCAGGCTGACCTGAAACTCAGGACAATCCCGCCTCAGGCTCCTGTGTGCTGGAGCCAAGCTTGGAATTCCTTTTCTATGTTAGACATTTAGTTTTTTACGTATTTGGTACAGGTTCTCACTATGCAGCTCGGACTCAAAATGATCCTCCTGCTTTCAGCCTCCTCAGCACTGGGATTGCAGGCATGCACCACTGCACCTGGACTTGGTGCATGCCATGGAGCCAGGTCCCATGTGGCATTTGGGACTGGAGATCGAATCCTGGTCCCTGCGCTTGCTAAAGCATGTGCGTAGTCTGCTGAGCTATCTTGCCATCCTTCTATTTTTAACTTTTTCTTATCTTAAGTCATGTTCTATGTATAAACTCCTTGCTTCTTCATCTTTGAACTTATTCAGGTGAAACCCTAGCATCAGAATCACTGTGAGAGTCTCCTTCACGGAAGTCCCCACTGCTTGCTCGTAGCCTGCTACGCTGGTATTTGTACCCGCAGGGACTGAGGCCACAGCAGCATCCTCCACCCGGCACCGACGAAGGTCAGAGGTGTTTGTCTTTGTCACCGTGCATCTTGTGCTGCAGTAGATGTACTTAATTCAGTAGCAAGTCCTAGTATCTCATTACTCTGGAAATTAGTTTCCTAGAAGAGTTTCAAAAAGTACTCTAGCCTCAGAGATGGTCATTTCAGTCGGACTCACAGCTGCTGCTGCTTCTCAAACTATCTTGGAAACAAGTTCTTCCTTGCAAGGCAGGACCCGGAGATGGAGCGCAGAGCCCGGACCCAGGTCCGGTCCTGCCAGGCTGCAGGGCAGCTTCCCTGCCTCGGTGCCCTGAGGTGTGATGGAGCTATGGCCACGTGCTCGGTGCACTTCTGGGGGAAGAATGCGTGACAGCGAGGTTGGCAGGAAGCTGGCCTGGCTTGCTACTGAATGTGCTGCCGTGCGCGGGGTGGACAGGGAGCTGGCTGTCGATAGGACCCTCCGAAGGCGTCCTCCTGTGCTTCCAGGAAGCTTGCTCTGCAAGCCTGCTCTGCGCAGGAGGGGCGAGGCGTGCCGCTTCTCCCGACGGAGTCCCCGCGGTGGGCAGCGGGGCAGGGCACTTCTGAGCACCCAAGGGAGATACTCTGTACAGCTAAGGGGAGCCGCGTGCTAAAGTAGCACCCGCGGAGCAGCCCTGGAGGAGACCCCATAGACGGCTCATGGGAAGAAGCAGCAGGACTCCAGGGGGTTCACTTAGCACGCAGAGCGCTGGAAAGGTAGCACAGAGAACGAGTGGAAATATGGAAAGAAAAAAGAAAGTAGGAGCAGAGCAGAATTTCAGGAAAGGTAGACAGCAAACAAGCAGCAGCTCCAAGATGCAAAGTGTGCCCCCTCAAAGGGGAATGATTAAATAGCAAAGCAAACTCTCTGAGGTACATCTTGAGTTTGAAGATTGAAAAGATTTCCTAGGTGGTGAGCAGATTAATCTCAAGAGTCAATAGAAAGCCAGGGCATGTGCCTGCAATTCTAAGCCTGGGAGGCTGAGACAAGAGGGCTGCAAGTTCAAGGCCAGCCTGGGCAACTTAGTGAGCCCCTGTTTCAAAGAAAGGAGAGGGAAGGAGAAAAGGAGGGAGGGAGGAAGGGAGGGAGGGAAGGACAGAGGAAGGAAGGCTTGGGATGTAGCTGGATTCAATATTCAGTACCAGAAAAAAATAAAATAAAAAGATGTTTAGCTATACTTTTTGGGATTTTGACATTTAAAGCATAAAGTGAAAATTTATCAGGCATCAAATTGAAAATAAAGAAATAACTACTTAAAAGTGAAACAAGAATAGCATTACATTTCTTTTGTCTGATGTGCGACTTTAGTAATGGTCTATAACATCTATAAAAAGGATTGAATAAGTGCTTCCCTGGCAAATGCAAAGGCCTGAGTTCAATCCCTGATACCGCCAGAAAAAAAAAAGAAGTATTGTGACCTGAGTGTACATTGTCCACTAGAATTCTATTCTCTTTCTGGGGACACAGAGAGCAGCTTTGACTGTGCATTGGGTTTAGAGTGGGCCACAGAAATTCTTCTTGCTGGGAAAACATAAAAAAGGTGAACTGAATATGCAGGGAATGTTTAAATTAAAAAAAAAAAATCATTGCAGCAGAAGCACAACATTGTGAGCCGCCTAACACATCCCTTCACCCTGCCACTCTCTGAAGCTGTTCTGTGCACTCCCTTTCGAGGGTGTCACTGTGAGTTGTGGAAGAAAAATGGCAGATGCTGCCCCACAACAGCAAAAGCAGACTCGTGCTGCCAAGTGCAGTAGGTTTATGGGCGCTGGACAAACTGATTGCAACGTATTTAGTAAGCAAGTGAGAATTGCTGGGGAAATTATAAACAAAAATGCTGGTGGAAATAACTTTATCAGAACTTAAGATTTTTTTTTTAAGAGACTGTGATTAAAAGAGCATGATCCTTGTTCATGGGTAAAAAAGGAAAGAGTGAATAAAAACTACTCAGAATAAATTTAAATTCATTTATTGTTGGTTTACTGCAGCCCAGGCTGGCCTGAACTCATAGCGATCCTCCTGCCTCAGCCTCTGGAGTGATGGGATTACAGCCCTGCACCACCACATCAGGCAAAACCTAAATGTATAAGACCCAGTTGGATAAATTAGTAAAGAACTATAAGGTGACTACATTAATAACCATGTTTCATTTTTGAAAAATGCAAAGAAAAAAATTCTGAATGTTTTTAAAACACACACACCAGTGTTGTGTACATGGAATAATGTGTATGCTAAATATGTTAAATAGATGGATTCAGCCACTGTACAATGTGTGCATATTTCCTCCCTCCTTTCCCCTCCCTCCCTTCCTTCTTCATCTCTTATTCTGTCTGTCTGTCTGTCTCTCTCTCTCTCTGTGTCTGTCTGTCTCTCTGTCTCTCTCGTTCTTTCTTCAGATACCATTGATCAAATCCAGGGTCTCAGTGCATGCATTTCTCTTATTTAAAAAAATATGTTATATATAGATATAATGTTATTTGTCAGAATAAATAAATAGAAAAAATACTAAATATCAATAGAAAATAGATTCATACTTTTTTAAAAAGAAAATTATATTTATTGGTATATTTTACTTTAGTTTATGTTTTTGTGGTACTGAGGATTGAACTCATGACCCTGCACTTGCTAGGCAAGCACTTATTCTACTGAGCTATCTCTCTAGCCCTATTGGTACATTTTAAATATACATGATTATCACACTCATCATACAGAATCTGTACCTGTACGTGACATAAGTTGATTTTTTTTTATGTATTTTCTACAGGGTCTCACCTAGTGATCCTCCTGCTTTCAGCCTCCCAAGTGCTGGGATTCCAGGCACACACCACCATATGCAGTCTGAGTTTCTGGCTCAGTGTGCCCTTGGGGCAGGGCTGGCGTGGTACTGGGGGTTGAACCTCAGTCCCTGGGCCTGTCTAAGCAGGTGCTTTAATCTGCTTATGGCTGGCCCATAAGTTGATTTTTTTCCCCCTATTCCCTTATCCTTCTTTACCCTCTGTTCAATCTCTTTACTAATGGTTTTGAAACAATTGTGTGTTCAAATAAGCTTGTATATCAACAAGTAAACCACAGATAAATGAATGCTTAGACCTTTTGTTCTGAGGATTGAACCCAGGGCTTCGAGTATGCTAGGCAAGCATTCTCCTATATTGCTAAGCCCCGAATATTTATATCTTAAAACCAAATCCAGCAAAAACTAGAGTCTAGCATGAGGAAATACTGGAGGGGAACAAGGAATGCTTTTGACATCAAATACAGTAGCCTATGTGGAAGAGCTGTTTCCAGAGGCTGGAAGGGAATTCACATTTAATGCAGCACAGTTTCACTTCTGAAGATTAAAAGGCCCGGGATCTGAGGGGTAGTGATGGTTGTGTAATATGAATGCATCTAGGGCCACAACCTATATCCTTAAAGTGTTGAAATGTTACGTTGTATATATTTTGCTATAATTAAAACAGGTACTACATAAAGCAAAAAATTTGAAGAAATTATATATAATTTTCAAAAAATCATGGCAGCCAGCTATTACCACAAAGAGACTGAAGACAGATACCCAAGTGGGGAAGTAGCATAAAACTTGTCTCACAGTAAAATACAATTCTCTTAACCTGTAATCACTCCTGTAAATCAAGACAATTCTCAACAAACCAAGATGAAAATGAAAAATGACTGTAACTTTTTACAAGGCAGGAACATGAATTACTCCTATCTGTGGGACTGCATGGTGCACGCGCTACCCGTGCCTTTTTTCTCCGTCAGATACTCAAAGATCAAGACAGTTGCTAGCACCATCGATTGATTAATGGCACGCTTGTTACCCCTGCGTAGGACGAGCAGACTGGCAGTGGTACAGGTGGGGGAGAGCACAGTTTAGTCACAGCTGCTAGTATGACACGCACACACCCTTCGTCCCAGCCATTCCTCTGGGGAGCATCGCCACTGCCCACACGCGTGGGAAGGGCAGGTATGCAGAGGCATCCACACAGGGTACACAACATCCTGGAGGAAAGGGTGCAGTGCAGGCTGTGACACCCTGAAAGACATGAATCAGTGGCATGTGGACGAATGTGACACAAACTCCAAGATTTATTATTATGAGCAGGGACGTGCAGAACAGAGTACTGTCACCATCTGCTGATAGCAATGTCTGTCCAGCATCCACTGTGTAAAGAAACTGCTCACACTGTATGCTAAGGAACTGCAGACGCTGGGTAAGGGGAGGGCCTCATCCTCTCCTGTGGCACTCGTGGCCTGTGGCTGCATGACAAATTACCACAAACTTAGCAACTTAACTGCAACCGATTCTTGCTACTCTGGAGGCTGCACCAGAAGCCAGGAAGGTTGAGCCGGGTTTCGGCAGAGCCCTGAGCTCTCTTATGGCAGCAGGGGAGCCAGCCTTACTTCCTCCAGGTGCAGGTGGCCCCAGTGGCTGTGGGCCCCTGGGAGTCCTCATTCCAGGTTCTGTGTTTATCATCAATGGGCTTCTTCTCTCTGTGATAGGAAGGAGTTCTCCTCTTACTATAAGGACCCCAGTCAGTGAACTTAGCACCAACCCTAAATCCAAGATAAGTGTATCTTGAAATCCTAAACTAAGTAGATTTCCTTGTTTCCAAATAAGGTCATGTTCTCAGGCTCTGAGTGAATATGGAGTTTTGAGGGCATGCTCACCCAGGACACTTGCATACTCTTGGGTATTTGGGTTGCTTTCCCTGTCCCTGACACACAATATCTCATATCCTCAACCCCCGAAAGACAGGGTTATTTTGGCTCACAGTTCGTAGAGGTTTCGGTCTTTGGTTGGCTGGCTCCAAGGCAGGGTAGCTTGGCAGAGGGCCATGGTAGAGGATAAGCAGCCCATGCAGAGTGGGCAGGCAGCAGCGAGCAGCAAGACGCCATCTGCATTCCATCCAGGCTACCCCCAGCCTGAAGACTGGTGCCACCCACCTCGGGCTTTCATCAGTCACACCATTTAGTTATCACACGTGCCTAACCCATGTTCATGCCCTGCAGATCCAGCCACTGCCAAGAAGCCCACCTCCGTGTGCATGAAGATCCAGCATCCGGACGTAGGCCATCACACGGATCTTTCGACATTTGAATTATGTGTATTCACCGCAAATGCATGGATAAGAAAAATCCGCGGGCCACACAAACGCCTGCACGCCCATGCTCCTATCAGGTCTTCTGCTGGTGCAGATCTGGTGTCCCCCAAAGACTCTTGGGTTGAAGGCTTGCTCCCCAGAGCAGCTGTGCTTGGAGGTGGGATGTTTGGGGGTGACTACACCAGGGGAGCCCTGACCCCATGCATAGGTTAACCCACTGATGGCTTCATAGCTTAGCAGGTAAGGGAAGAGAGACCTTGCTCTGAGAAAGTTCTCTGTTTGCTCCTGGCCACCATAAAGTGGGCGGCTCTTCTGACTGTCATTGTGACATTCTGCCCCGACACAGGCCCAGTCAACAGACGCAGCTGACCATGGGATGAGCACCTTAAAACATGAGCCAAATCAACCTTTCCTCCATTGCCCTGCTTTTCTCAGGGATCTTGTTATAAGGACTGAAAACTGACTAACACAGGGGTGCCTGATGGTCTCAGAGTGGTACCCACGGGGTTAGAATGAGCCCAGAAATGTGAGGCCAGGGCATAAGAGGCAGGAGGCATGACATCCCGGAATAAGCTGCTGCACTGAGTTCAAGAATGACAGTGAGAAGACCGATGTTGTTTCGTCTCCAGAATGCTGACATCTGAGTGTTTGGGAAGTGGTAACCCAGAGGCGGCTTTCTAGTCTCGCACCATAAAGTGCAGTCTAGCTGGCCCTAAGAAGTCTTTCCGAGGCGGCCACCATGTGCCGATGACCGCCATGGCTGTGTCACCTGGGCTGCAGGCAGGGCTGCGGATGCTCAGGGAGCAATGAGCACAGCAAGGGGCCTTCCTGCCTGGGAGTGAGGACTCCTGAGGGCTGCCTTGGCTGAATGCCCAGGCACTGGGTGGGCAGATGGGCCCAGAAAGTTCAGGTTCCTGCAGCTCACCAGGCAGGCTGCCCTTGGAGAGGACGACAGCTGGCCAAAACCCCAGATAGTAATTCTTTCCAAGGAAGTTATTTATAGAAAATCAGCTAAAATATGTTTTACACAGGCCTGGGTTTGCTTACATGTTTTCCCTCCTTACCCTAAGTCTTCAGGGCTTTCCACTCCTTACTGTCCAATGGTGACCTGGGGCTGCCATATCCTAGCAAGATCATTAGAGTGGGACATGTGGGTCATGGTGGACACCTCGAGGCACCAGCTGCAAGTGCCCCTCCATACCCCATGCTCCAAGCAACCTTGCAGAGGTCACTGAGCCTGAACTGCAAATACCAGTCCATAACCCAGACAGAGGTCACCTGGTGCATCCAACACCTGGGAAGACATGATGGGGACAGCTGTCGAATCTTTCTGCTGGAATTGAGTTGTATTGAAAATACATGGGCCAGCGAGATAGCTCAGTGGACTAAGCGCCTGCTCAGGCAAGCACAAGGACCAGGGTTCGATCCCTGGCACCACATGCTGCACTGGCCCCTCCCCCAGGGTACCCTGAGCGAGCCACAGAGACAAGGTCTGTTGGCACACTGCTATAATTCCAGTGCTGGGGAGGCTGAAAACAGGAAGATTACTAAGTCTGAGTTGCATAATAAGATCCTGTACCAAATACATTTTTAAAAAATGGAAAGAAAATACACGAGACTCAAATACAGCCAGACAATGATCATAGCTGAGAGAAATGGCTCCTCATAGCTTCCTAAAGTGGGTTTCAAAGTTCTGCTGTTTTCTGTAATCGATGCATAATCACTGTAACATCCACAGGGTGCAGTGCGCTGCTCTGATGCATCCACAGTGTCACAGCCAGTCGGGTAGCAGGCATGCCTGCTGCCCCTCGAGTTTGTCACTTCTCTGTGATGAGTGTCCACACATGCTCCTTTAGCAACTGGGAGCATGTGGTGCTTTATTCTTAGCTGTCTTCATCCTACTGTGTGGCAGGGCACCCGAACTCATTCCTCCTGTCTCACTGTGGCTTCGTTGGCCAAACTTCCCCCACCCCTTACACTTTCTTTTTCTTTAAGTTTTTTTTTTTTTTTTTCAGGGGCTCACTACACAGTTCAGACTCCTAGTAGTCCTCCTGATTTCTGCCTCCCTAGTGCTGGGTGGTGCACAGGCATGCACCACCACGCCCAGACTCCATCCCCCGCTCATCGCACCTGAGGGCTGGGACCAGTGTGGCATGTGGTGCCAGGAATTGAACCCTGCCCCCTGTGCTTACCTGAGCAAGTGCTTAGTCTGCTGAGCTATACTACCAGCCATCTTACACTTTCTTTTAGACTTTGGAAACCACTTTTCTATTCTTGCCTTCTGGGAGACCACATTTTTCCATGCCTCCTATGAATCAGGTCCTGTGGCTTTGGCTCTTCTGTGCCTGGTGTACCTCATTTAAGGCCAGTTCCATCCCTGTAGCTGCAATGACAGAATTTCACTCCTTCTAGTGTTGGCATGATACTCCACTGCACCTGTATGACCCTTCTTGCTGTACTTCTGGAGCTATGATAGTTACTTTCTACTCCTAATTTCCTTCCTCAGAGAAACTGCATGCAGAATTAGGGAAGAGAACCACAGTGCAGACAAGAAGCCAGAGTGGACATGCCCACAAAGTCTCTTGAAGTTTTTCCTTATTGGTGAAGGTAGCCTGTCCAGGCCCAATCTCTTGTTCTCTCATGATGGGCCAAGCACCACAGCTATCTCACAGGGGGACAGGATATTGGGGTGCTGGAACCAAGAGCTGTTGGCTTCCCTTTCACCAGGGAAGCTGACCTGATTGGGCCATGTTTTTTCCTTTGGATTGGAAAAGCACAGATAGAAATGCACTGGGGCGCCAAAGGTGCTCTGGCTCCTGGGATGGTGTGATTCACAGAGCTTCCTGGAGGGAAGGGTCTGTGGAGGCGCAGGGCGTGAGCGGGGTCCCAGGCTGGGGGCCTCTCCTGGGGCTTGGCGAGGGCCACACAGCTCCAGACAGCTGCTCAAATCCCAGCTCATCTTCTTATTCACACAAAGGACCCCCACTTGTTCAGCTGGCAAATGAGGAGAAGAAATCTGACCAGGTCGTTTCCTCTCCAGGACTGAGAACACGAGACCACACTGTCCCCTCTGCTGCTGCCCCAGGGCCTTAGCGTTCCATCCACTTTCTAGCCATTGCAGAAGGGTATGCTTACTGCACACTTAATAGTTAGGAAACCCTGTTCGAGGCAGAAAATCAAGCAGAGTTGCCACAACCTTCCACAGTGCTTAGTTGACTATTTGCTAACTCAACTGAAGCTGCACATAAATCGTTTATAACCCAAGGATCCCCACTATAGAGGGACTGTTGTCACCTTTTGTTTCTTATATTTATGTATTTAAAAAAATCTTTTTATTTGTTTATTTGGTACAGGGTCTCACTACGCAGCTCGGACTCATAGTGATCCTCCTGTCTCAGCCTCCTCAATGCTGGGGTTACAGCATGTGCCACCAGCCCAGTATCAGGCCAGCATGGCATACAGTACAGACGATGGAACCCAGTTCCTTGTGCTTGCCAGGCAGGCACTTAGTCCACCAAGCCATCTCCCCAGCCCTATATTTATGTACTTGTACTGGTTTTAATCTTATTTTCCCAAATTTATTTCATTGTTCATTACATGAAATCTTTTGGTGGTGCTGACTACCTGAAGTGTTGTAACTGGGCTTTCCTGTAGTAACTCCCTTTCCCTCTGTCTCTCTGTCTCTCTGTCTGTTTCTCTGTCTCTCTCTCTCCCTCTCTCTCTCTCATCTCCTGCTTCTCTACCCTCTCTTTCTCTTCCTTCTAATTACTTTGGGTTTATTGTGCTGTTGTTTCTCCTGGGTTCTTGAGTGGAAAATTTAATTTATTTTTAATCTACCTTTGAATCTAATCACTCTGTCTTTTTCTGAGAGTGTTTAAGTATGCCACTATGCAGAATTAGGAATTCAATATTTTACAGTCATAGTGACTTTCTACAAGATTTTCGCACATCCTTAAACAATAACTTTGAAAAGTTTTTTATGGAGGGAGACTGAATCCAGTGTTGCATCTTGAGCCACCTCTCTGGCCCCCAAGCCCCACACCTTTGGAGCCTGGGTCTGACTAAACTGAAATTCTGCTTGGTCCCTTGCTCTTCCTGCCTTAGCCTTTGAGGAGGCTGGGATTACAGGCATGCACCCTCACACTGATGTGAGGCAAGCACATGATCTTTGTTCTTCCATGTTGCTCATGTTGCTTGTCATGGCGTTTCTGTGGGTAGGACCTGACTGGCAGTTGAGGTGTGACCTGCAGGCAGACAGCCACATCATACCGAGCTCATCCACATTCAGGGTCTGTCTCTGCCTGACTTTGGTGTTTGCCCAAGTCCTGGTGTCCCTCAGGGCAGCCCTGTCTCTCTTCTCTGCACTGTCCCGGAATTGGATGGTGTCACCTGCCTGGTTGGGCCCTGCATTCCTTCCTGTCTCTCAAGCCTTCTTTGCAATTGTGCCCTTTGCATGACTAGCACTTTACAGTGTTGGCACTGTTATGATACTTTTAGAAGGAGGGTTATTAGGGTGTGGCTCGCCATATTGTCATGAGAGCCCTCAGACTGAAAAGGCACCCTGGCACAGGGGCACAGGGTAGCCACAGGGAAGCTGTAGTACTGCGGGTGGACAGGGCCCTCTGCAAGAACAGCTGCATCTGGGCTTTCCCCTCCCTGCAGTCTCGAAGTCCAGTCCAGGGAGGCAGTGTGCTGGGAGACTCCCCGCAGTATGCTATTGGCAGCAATACTGCTAGCATTACCGTGCACTGGCAGCCCCTGGCTAGCTGTCAGGGGCCACTGACATTTCTATTGAAATGCTACATGTAGCTTTCTTCTTTCCCCACTAATACCCAGCTTCCTCTGGTTTTGGTTTTGGTTTTTTGAGGCAGTGTCTTGTCATAGCTCAGGCTGACCCTGAACTCACCATGTAGACTAGGCTGGCTTCGAATTCACAGTGATCCTCCTGCCTCAGCCTCCTTAGCTCTGGGACCATAGACGTGCACCACCATGCCTGGGGTTTTTGAATTTTTGTTTGTTGTGGGTTTATTTTTGTTGTTGTTGTTAAAACCCAGGTTTCCCTTACTCTGTGGAACATGCCAGGTCCATGTGTGTGTGCAAGGCAAGTTCTCCGACACTGAGCCACACTCAAGGTGCACGTGTTATTTTTACATCACAGGTACTTATGTAGGAACCAGGTACTTTGCTGTCTCATTTCCTCACTAAGCGTCTCAGGAGATTTCTTGGAGTTTAGTGAATGCAGATCCCAGCACCAATTTTTCCTGTGATGCAGCCATAGGGCTTTTGGCCCCAGCTGAGGGGAGGGCCTTGGTGTGGGTCTTATTCTGTGACCAGGCATCCTCCTCTGAGAGCTCTTGCTCCTGCAGGGAAGTCATCTCTGGAGCAGTGCTCAGACAAAGGCAAAGCAAGAGTTGTCACAATGGCCAGGATGACATGGGCTCCGGGGCTCACATCTGTAAGTGCTCACATTTCAGGATTCTCAACCCTTCTTTAAAAATTCATCAGCATGTGTTTGCCATCCCTAAACTTATCGGCTCTTCTCTCACGGGCTTATGGCACTTGCCAGCAAACTTTCATGCCAGTTCCAGTTGTTAAACTGACTTTGTATATTTAAATTTACTGAACATCAGTTACCAAGACATGCCAAGAGCCACTGGGAACAGATTTTAGTGTTTCTCATAGCAATGAGGCCTGGTTCTCTGTCTCTGCCTTACATTGCTCCATAGTCTGATCACCATGTATTGCATGACCCTTCCTCTTTCCACCCACTGCAGCTGTGGATTTAGCTCTTCATATCGTGCAGGCTCGGCACCCATTGCACCCCCTGTGGGCTCAGCAACTGCCCACCCTCCTGCAGGCTGGGCACCCGTGTGCCTGCTGGCTCACCTAGGATCAGTCCATTATATGCGAAATAAGGCTGCTGCCTTTCTTGTTCATAATAAGCATTAATGTGCCCCAGTGCAAGTTCTATGTCACTTCTTTGTTTCAAATTTTTATTTCTTATTGCCTAAAGAACTTCAGAGTCCTCTTGCTGAGTTCAAAGAAATCCATACACTATTGAAGATATTTTTAAACCCAGTGAATCATTTTTCTTAATCTTGTTCATGGAAAAAAATTGATTTTTTATTATATAAATAAATCCCATCAATATTCTTCTTTATACCTTCTGGTTCCAATGGCATATTCATTTTTAAATTTTAATTGGTCATGAAAACATATTAAAATGTAGCTGACATCTTCCCAGGCCATTTGACTGTCATAATTTCTCTTGGAAAAATGGAAACTGGTCTTTTTTTTTCCAGGGCTGATTTGTCACAAGGAGTGGGCTCAGGATGACAGATTCTAAAATTACTTTAGTATAATTAATGACGACACTATGCCCTTTCCTCGCTGATCTGAAAAGCGCTTCCGGTGCGGGAAATGGTCTTGCGTCCCGAGGGAATCCGGGCTTGGAGGCCCAGCGGTCTCCCCTCTGCTGCTGGGATCGCCTGGACGGTGCTCGCAGCCGCCCGGGCCTCCTACGCAGCCTCTCGCCCTCGGCCCTGACTTCCCGGGGTCTGACCCGAGGTGTCGGGGAGGGAACCCTGTGGCCCTGCATTCCTCCTCCTCCAGCCACCAGCTCCAGTCCCGTCTCGATGCCCAGAGTCGTGTCACAGTCTGTGGCAGGTGTTCCCACAGCTCCGCGTTCAGGAAAGCGTTGTTTCCCAATACAAACGCAAATACTTCTTGAAGCAGACCTACCACTCAGGGCAAAGCGCAGCCAGAGTGAAGCACGCAAGGAGAAAGCCCGGGGAGCAGAGACCCACTGGACTTGGGGGGACGCTCAGGGCTGCGCCCGAGAGCCCAGGGATGGCAGGAGCCGGATTCCCTCAGCTGTGGCTGTGACCCACTGACTGGCTTTGGGCCTCCGTAGAGAAGCCACGCTTGGCATCCCCTTTCCGGGAAGACAGTACCGTGAATGCTCCAGGGCGCGGAGGCCCAGGAGGGCCCCACAGGGTTTCAGCAAACCCATCATGCATTGCTCCAACCACCGTACAGGGTACATCATGAGAAAAGCTAGAGTACCTGTTAGATGCTGTGATGCATCAAATGCTTTAGAGGCTGCAGGATGGAATAAAAATTTACAAAGAGTATGGATTATCCTCCAGTGAATGCAGAAAATTAATTCATTTTACTGAGAACTGATAGAAAAATCAAACATTTACTCTACCTTTCTGTTCCAACTGTGCCTCGGGGCAGGTATGTAAATATTTGATTAGAGAGCATTCCTTCGTGGAGCAAATCCAGCTGATAGCAGCAGAAGGGGTGGGCTGGTAGGACAGGCCGGTGGCTTGCCTTAGTGAACCCAGAGATCTGAGTGATTGGCGTGGTCTACACCGTGAGCCACAGGCCATGGCAATGTCACAAGCACTGATCAGAGACCCCTAATTCCAACCCTCAGTCTGAGTCACAAAAGAGATGATCTGGGGGGTGTGCCTGTGCAGAGATGCTGCAGGGTCTCACAGCCTCTGGGAGACATTTGCTTGCCCACACTAAGTCTATGTGTGCCAGGCCTTGGGTTCTGACATGATAAGAATTTAAAAAAATGGAAGAACAAGTTAGACACAATCATTAAGAGGCACTTGGCCCAATCCAAAAACCATGGGAAATTTTATGGGACATGCAGCCGTGTTTCTTTAACAGATAAATTACCAAAACCAAACAAGAACCACTAGTGGTGTCATCGATCAGCACAGACGAGAGAGGCAGTGAATTTGTTTCCAGCATCTGAGGTAATAAATCATCCCAAACAGTGAGTGGTTTCAAGAGATAGGTTTATTCTTTAGGTCTTGTGGGGCAGGCGTTTGGCTGGTCTGCAGAGCTGTTTCCTCGCTAGTGTGCAGGGGAGAGCACCTTCCTTGTCCTCTCAGCCCCCGACGATGCTGCGCTCATCACCTTCTGCCCCAGCTCAGCCCAACCTCGCTTCCCCCATCACAGGCCCACTCTCTGGTCCTGCTCTTTTCCTTTTATGCAGACCCTTGTGCTTGCTGTGGGCTCACTCAGATTCCAGGAGGATCGTCTGCTTCCTGGGAGCCTTGTTCAGTTCTGGCATCTGAAGAGTCCTTTTTGCCACCAGACCAGGGCATTCAGACGCAGGCTTCTCAGGGGCAGCATGCTTCAGGCCACACCAGGTATTTTAAATGCCCGTGGGGGGTTAATTGTGCAAATGAAGAAATCCTAACTAGTGCTAAAATAAAAATGGTCGTATTTGGATGCAGAAATGATTTGTACATTCGGACCACAGGCATGGCTTAGAGGCTAAGGAAGGGCCCCAGGAAGGTTAAGCAGGGCGGAGTGTTTTACAACAGAAGAGTAAAGGTGCAACTTGGCAGTCTGAATGTGTGTGGGGGGGGAAACAAGCAGGTGTGAGGTAAGCCCAGCATCTGGGAAACAGACACTCAGACCAGGGTGACTGAAAGCTTTGAAAATTCACTGGAATGACTGGGCAGGGGCCAGAGTTCTCAACCCTGGAGATGCTGTTGCACCCTGGAAATGTCCCCTGTGCACTCAGGTCCTAACAGGATGCCTGCATGATGAATGAGCCCTGTTAGAAGAGTTCTAAGTCTTATCAGTTTTCACACTTCCCACCCCCCGTTCTTCAGTTCTTCTGTCATACATTCATACAGACCTGCTGTGTGGGGTTTGACGAGATACTCACTGACTAGGGACCTGCTGGTGTTCCTGAGTCTCTGATCAAGAATGAGGTCCCAGGGTGTGTCAGTCTCATTTTGCAGAGATCTCCACCCGGCAGACACATGAGCTGTGGTCTTTACAGGTGCATGGAGTGCATCCACAGGAGGTTGCGCTTGCTTGAACTTTTGGAAGCACTGTGTGCTGAGTGCCTGGGCCCTGGGTGACCAGTGTGCTTGGCACACAGTGAACACATGTGTAGTGAGGGGAGGAGCCAGAATTTAGGGGCAAAGGAGGGAAAGGATCATCTGTGTGGAGATTTCAGAGGGCGAGGGAGAGCCAGCCAGGTCCCTGGGGGAGGGCTGGGCTTTGTCCAGGGCGCTTCCATCCCTCACAGGGAGATGGATTTGGGGAAAGGACTGAAGGTCACCTCTAAGATTTTCTGTTCTCCCTGTCAAGTAAAAGATATGGCAGGGAAGAGGGCAATGTGGTAGGTGGACAGCACCTGGAGAGGCTGGAGGTTTGAAGTAGTCCTTATTAGGAGAGGATCCACAGAATGACCTGGGCTTATAGTGAGGACAGATGGTCTGTTCATCACGGTGGACTCCTAGTGAAAACAACTAGCTTTTTCTGGTATTTTCTTCAGAAAGTTTTCAGTCACTCATCATGTAAATTCTGGGAAAGGAAATGCTGTTCAGTTTCTTTGATGGTAGGACTTTGTGTTTTTAACAGATAGACTTTATTATTGTGTAGATCTGGCGGCTCAGCCAGATCAGCTGGAGAGATGACCGCCATCACAAGGCCAGCTTGTCAGTCACAGTTCTGAGAGAGGATCAGGCCACACTCCATAGGGCCACACTAGGGAGCCCCAGTGTGGCTCAGGTAGGAAGGGAGAGGACTGCATTGTGGGTAAGAGCTGTGGTGGTGGCTTCTGTGAGCAAGACAAGTAGCTTGGGGTGGCCCAGCCTGTGCCCTCTGGCAGGCTCTGGGGCACAGGACTGTCCCTAGCCCTTTGCATGGAGCACTTAGGTGAGGACCCTGGAAACAGGCCTGTCGTGGGACCGCTCAGTGGGGGTGGTAGAGGGCGTTGCATGGGTGGAGAGCAATTCCATTTCAGACAATTATCTTGGCCTCTCAGAAGGAGGGCTCATTTTGGCTCCTGGTCACAGAAGTATCAGTCCATGGTTGACAGGTTCAGGTGCAGGAAAGGCATGGCGGATGGGCTGGTCATGGAGGAGAGCTGCTCATGCAAGGGCACTGAGGAAGCAGAGCCTGGGGAGAGCATCTGGGGATGAGATCCACCCTGCCAGGTCCCGCACCCAGCAACTTGCCTGCTGCAGCCAGGCTCACCCCCGGACAGCACATTCACGTCTGCAGGCATCAGCAGCGAATGCCCTCCTGAGGACAGCACTGTTGGCCAAACCCCTCCCCAAAGGCCCCTTGAGAACACAGGCGGCCTCCAGAGAGACATTTGAGATCTAAGGTGTAAGAAAAAACATAAGGCACTGTTGTTCTTTGAGTGTTTTATGATGGGATCTCGTTGTGTGGCCCAGGCTGGACTCAAAACTCCTGAGCTCAAGGGGATCCCCTGCTGCATCCTCCCAGGCAGCTGTGACCACAGGCATGGGCCAGCATACCTGGCTGAATGGACTTTTGATAAAACAGAAATGTATCCCAGAATAGCATAAAAATGGACAGGAGGACATAGTAGAAAGAATGTGGAAAGGAGCTCACAAAGATCTGGGTAATGCCAGCCACCCTGGGAACATCCCACAAACCCTAAGTAGGGTTTTTAAAAGTAGGTGTCTAGGAGGGGGAGAGATGGTACCTGCAGCGGGGCAGCAGTGTCTCACCCCAGCAGGGATTCGGAGCTAGGGTTCCAGGGCCCCAGGTGCCCCGGAAGCAGATCTCACCACCATGCCGACAAGGCCTTGGGGTCTTTTCTAAGCGGTGAAATTATGCGAAATACCCTGATGCTGTGTCCTCCAAAGCGTAGTACAGAAATCACAAGAGGATGCAAAAGATGACTTCCTCCCACTCAAGTGGCCGAAACCAAAAGTGATAAAAATAAATTCGTGGCTAAAAATATCCAAGGACTGGCCGGCAGCAGACTGTCATTACCCAGAAGCTGGCCTGCAATTAAGGACTCCAAAGGGGTGCAGATTGCTGATTTCTCCCCGACTTCACACGTGCGCCCTACTCATTGCACTTGTGGAAGGCAGGCTCGCTGCAGAGGCTTCCTACGGGCAAGAGCCCACGTGAGAGCGCTCGTGGTGAGTGCAGCGTGTACCCATAGTTCTGACACGCCGGTGGCCCGTGCCACCTGGCTCTCAGTTCTTTTATCCTTACAGAGTCACCAAGGAAAATATGCTGGACACTAACCGACTCCATGACTGGTAACTTCCAGGTGTACTGCTGTTGCTGTTACTGTGACATAACTCAGAACCTCCATAATGGCTGGATGTCATTTTGCACAGGGTAATGTCACATATTAAAACCCCAAATTCTGGGGGTGGGTTGTTGCCTAGCACAACCTGGTTTTCCAGCTTGCTTCAGATGCTGTTTTGCATGCTGGTTCTTTCAGACATGCTCATGGGGGAGTAAAGAGAGTACAGGAGTTAAGCTGGAGAGGAGTATGGGTTTACTCACCTCTGCCTTCCCTCCATGTTCTCCTCCCTCCTTCTTTATTCCCCCTCTTCTTCCTCCTCCTCCTTCTCCTTTTTCTCATAGAAAGTTTAAATCCAGGCCTTTGTGCCCTGCTAGGCAAGCAAGAGCCCTGCCACAGAGCTACGCTCCTAATGCCGTTTCTGGGGGATGTGATGTAAATTCGCTCCTGTGAAGATTTTCTTGTGGGTCAGTCAGTGTCTGAATCTCACTGGGCAGTATTAGCGCTTTGGGGAACATGACAAAGGGGACGAGGCACACTTGTGGTTATCAAGCTAACTGCGTGACGCTGTGTGCATGTGACATGAGGACATGCACCCTTAGGAGTGGCTGCGGTGTGTGGCTCCGAGGTGCTCTGCGATGCCAGCACCTTCGCTGTGCCCTAAGTGGGGAGCGGCCTCTCTGTTCCTTTATGAGCACATGAGGAGAGCTGTAGGTCTCGGCACAGGAGAGACAGGTGCCCAGCGCCAGTTCCTGAGGGCCGTGTGGCCAGGGCTTGTCGGAGCCCCTGCACTCCCTTGGCCCCTCTGCTCCAAGGTTGCTGTTTGCTGACGGGATGCCCTGGGACCCAGAGTCTGCACTGGGCGCAGGTCATCGGCTGTGTGACTCACCTTCTCCTCTGCCACAGAAGCTAAGAGCTGCTGTTTCTAGGGCTGGGATGAGAAAACAAGGCCATGGTAAGTCCAAGCCACTGAGCATAGGGTTGGCTGCCCACACTTGTCACATTGTAGCAAGAGTCATGTGACTCAGAGTGACCCTCTTAAGCATTTGTGAGCTTGCAGTCCCAAGGCAATAAGTACATTCATCACCAGGAACCATAGGAACTCTTGAGCTTGCAAAGCCGGAGTCCCTTGCTCCTGCTAAGCAGCTGTGCTTCTCCCCTCCCCAGACCCCGGAAGACACCACTCAGCTCTGCCTCTAGGGGGCTGCCTCCTTCTGTGACTCCGGTCATAAATACTTGTTCTTTGTGACTGCGTATTCCACACAGCAGAGTGTCCTTCATGCTCACCCATGGAGAATGGGCCAGAATTTCTTCCCAATCTGAGGCTGAATGACCTGTCACGTGGATGTGCCGCATTTTGTGAGCCCATCTATGTGTGGAAATTGAGGCTGCTTTTCTCTTCGGTTGGCTGTGAGCAGGGCAGCCGTGAGCGTACACATACCCATTCGAATGCCTGCTTTCTCTCACTGCATATAAAGGCAGAAGCAGGGGTGCTGAAGCATGCAGTAATTCATGTACAAAAAAATTTTTATCGCATTTGGTGCAGGGTCTCACTAAGCAGCTCGCACTAATGCTGATCCTCCTGTTTGCAGCCTCCCCAGTGCTAGGATTACAGGCATGTCCCACCATGCCAGATCTTAGTGGCTGGCTCAGTGTGCCTTGGGGTTGCGGCCTACACAGCATCTGGTGCCAGGGATTGAATCCCAGTCCCTGCACTTGCCTAAGCATGCACTTAGTTCACTGAGCTGTCTTACCAGCCCATGTTCAGTTTTTTGAGATACTGCTATATTATTTTCCACAGCAGCAGCAGCAGCAGCAGCACCAGCCAATCTAGGGTCCCACAAACAGTGCCCAAGCATTGTAGCTTCTCCATATCTCTGTCCATGCTTTGCGTTGTTTTCCTTTTTCTTACAATAATCATCCCATTGGGTATGAGGCTGCTTTTAGTTAATCCTTTGTGGTATTTTGCATGGCAACATATTTATTGGTCATTTGGTTATATTCTTTGCATAAATGCCTACCTATAGCTGATACTTTTCATATTCATCAGAAAGTTTGCACAGGGAAGTAAAAATAAGATGGATAAACAGAGAATAGAAATGCAGTGCAGAGTGACCTGTGCAAGACTTAGGGTGAATCATTTAGCCCCCTTGGCTTAGCGCATCACCTCACCAGTGTGGGCGGTCAAGCTGGCCTTGACTTGGTGGGTAGAGTGGTCCGGTACACCGGCCACTGCTAGAGGCTTTCTAGTAGTTAAGTACGTGGCCTGTTGTGTTAATGCCAAAGTTAGTGGACTCACTAGAAGCAAAGATAAAAATGAGTTCTTAAATATTTTAGGAGAAGCTGATTAGACACATCTTCAGCTCAGCATTTGCTTGAGATCTATCTGTCTGTCTGTCTGTCTATCTGTCTATCTATTTGATACAAGGTCTTGCTATGCAGCTCTGACTCCTAGTGCTCCTCCTGTCTCAGCCTCCCAGTGCTGGGATTCCAGGCATGCGCCACCATGCTCAGTTTTGGGGCCAGCACAACATGCAGGACCCTGAGCTGTCTCCCAAGCTCAGTGATTCTGATTGTGAGTGGAAGCTGCAGACATGAGATTTACTGGGAAGAGAAGACTTCATCTTGGGTCCAGTCTCCCCAGGTTTGTCACAATAAGTCATCCCATGTGGTACAGGTAGGAACACTTGCCTGTACTCCCAAAGACAACACTGTTGTGCAGCTTGAGGTCTGGGTCATAAAACCTTTGTACATCTTTGCAAGATTCGCGTTTGTGTCCATCAGTTTTAGGATCAATTGTGATCCCTGAATAGGGGAGAGACTGACTTCTGGGGCCAGGTCTGGTGTGCCCTTCAGAGATCAGAGCTGGTTGACAATGCCCAGCCCTGCAGCTTTCTCCAGGGGTGCATCACATGGCACTGGCTCCCTAGAGGAGGGAGATGCAGTGCCGGAGGGCTGGCTGGCCTTACCTGAACAGCCATGTGGCTGCTGTGGCCTGTGCCCGTCATGATGGCGTGCCATGTGCTGGCTCCTTGCAGTACACTGAGTGCAGGCCGGCCACCCTGGAGCAGCCAGGCTTTCCACGTTCTGGTACCTTGTGGTACCCTAGAGTGGCTACTGCACTAATCCACGTCTGGCAGAACAAGCCATGCTATCACTTTGAAGAGAAACATGGGTTTCCTGTAAAGCACTCCTCAAATCTGTTTTCACAGAAGCAGCCAGATTTTGTTGAAATTGAGGTCTGCACACACGTGTAGATCCCCGATGCTCACACCTGCAGGATCCAGGGGGAGTGCAGGCTGTGCTCCAGGGAATGGGCCTGGTGCTCCCAGAGCCCTGGGAGCCGGAGGGGCACTCACCAACCCAGTGCTGGGCCCCGACACACACTGCAGCACTTATTCCCAGCCCTGATCTGGCCTTCATCCTCTTGTTCCGCAGAGGCAGGCGATCCACAGCCTGCCTTCCCTACACCACACTGCACAGACACTGAACAGGATTTCCTCCTGCACATGGGAGCCCTGCTGTGGAGCTGGAGAACAAAGGTGCTGAGGGGCTGCTACCCTGCAGGCTGTCTGCTGGCAAGCACTGTGCTAGAGACGGTGTGTGCCATCCCCAGCACCTGGGGCCTGTTGTGGCAGGTACCAGAGATGGGGCTGGGGCACCCACCAGCACAGCGGGCACAGCACAGCTGTATTTGGGCACAGGGGCCTCCAAGTCTGGGCCACAGTGCACCCACTCCCAGAGGCAGCAGCTCCCTGCAGGCCTGGCTGCCCATCTGGGCATCAGCTCCTGGCCAAGATGGGAGCCAGGCATGTGTGTCCTGCCAGCCTTTCTGCAGATGCCCTAAGCTTTGTGAGGAATTCCCCATGCTTTAGCAGGTGAGAGTAAGTCTTCCTCTGCATGTGAGCTGGATGCTAAGGATGGGATTACTATTTTGATTCATAAATGAGGTAACTGGGGCCCAGGAAGGTTAAGAGTGAGCAGTCAATAAGTATTGGAAGGTGAATTTAGCCCTCCCATTATCTCTAAAGACAGCGTTTACTTCAGACTGCTTCCAAAGCAAGTCTAATCAGGAAATACTCAGTAAGCTCAAGGCCTCCTGCAGCAAAGCAGGGTGTGATCTTGAAGCTCCTTGGCCCACACAGCTTGCTCCTGAGGGAAAGCCTGCCCAAGCACTCCTCACACCACCGTGCTTTTGTCTTTCAGAAAATGAAAAGTGAAAGTGTGAGGAAACCGAAGGAGGGGGCAGGAAAAAAAGAAAGCGAAAAGCAAAGCGGGAGTGGGGGCTACCCTGCAGCTGGCTGCCTGGCCTTGGGGGCAGTTCCTGCTGCAGCTCCAGGTCCAGGGCTGCAGCCCAAAGCCCCCAGCAGGTAGGGACAGGACATGTCACCAGGGCCCGAGGACAGCTGAATGCATGCACCCTCAGGAAACTTGTAGTCTGAACTCCAAATCTTACACTCATCTCATCATCTGCTTGTAACTGGCAGAATGAGGAGTCCAGTGTGCGCTGCTGCAGCAGCACAGTGATGCCTGGACACAGAAACAGACTCGCAGTGTGGCGCTTGTGGCTGAAGGGAACACAAGCCCTACATGCAGGGACAGAGCCTCTCCTCACTCCTGTGGATAAGGCTCTGAAGGTGAGGAAGCCCAGTCTACAATCATAAAGCAGAAAGCATTGCACCAAGAATGGAAGCCAAGCAGCAGAAGCAGTAACTTACATGATTAGATCTTCCTTCAAAAGAGGTAGAGGATAAAACTATTAAGTAAATATTATATATAATTATAATATCCCCCCCACCAGCACTAGGATTACATTGCAGGAGTGTGCCACCGTGTCTGGTTTTGGACCTCGACAGCACACCTGAGCTTACGGGCCCGGCACGGCATGCAGTACTGGGGATGGACCCCGGGTCTTTGGGCTTGCCAGGCAGGCCCTTAGATCACTGACCTGTCTACCCTGGCTTACAAAATAGTCTTAAAATGAACAAATGCATACCAGATACAATTTTCAAAATGCATAATAATTTCATGAATAGGAAAGTTAGATTTTAAAAAAGAAATAGAACTTCTAGAAATAAAAAAGATGTAGTTTTAAAACATTATTACTGTATAGAACAGCCTATTAGATGTAGTTTAAGAAAAATTTTTGGATGAATGAGATACCTAAAAAGCCTGTAACTCAGAAGGGAAAAAAGACAGAAAGTATGACACTTTTAGGACAGAAAACGCACATTTGGTTGAGTGGCGGGAGGTAAAAGCAGAAAGGATGAGGGACCTTTATGACCTAAGAGGAAGCGCTTGCAGTTCCCTCGCAATTTATTAAAAATGTGAGTGTGCAAATTCAGCATGGACTACTTCTGAGGAAGACCCTCTGACAAAACCACTCCCACCAAGGCACCGATCATCAAAAGAAAGAAGCGAATCCAGACCCCAGTGAACTGCAGCCCTCAGTCGGCAGGCTTCATTGGCACACAGCATGGCTGAGTGCTCGTGCTAGAGACCACGTGGTCTGCAGAACTGTGTAGGGGCTGGGACTCCGAGAGAGAAATGGGACGGCGATGTCAGAAGTGACACTCAGCACAGGTAGGCCAAGCTGAGGCGATAAGTAGCTCCCACGGGAAGGGGCCGCAGCTCCCAACAGACTCATCCCTGGCACCATTTTTTTTCTGTGCAGTAACCTAAACACGCACAGTATTTACACGACACTTGTCCCAGCTGTCATGCTGTCAGCGTGTGTTAGCTGGCACATTTATTAGTGTCCTTTTATTTTCCAAGAGGACATGGAGGCATTCCCAAATAGTGTGGTTTATTCAAGATGACTCAGCTAGAGGGGGGTGCGGTGGTGTGGGGGCGTGAGTGGCAAGTCTCAGAATCTGAATCCAAGATTCTACAGTCTTTGAGGATAATTGGATAGAAATTCATGTGAAACCTATGCAAATCTGTCACGTTGTCAGCCAGCATTTTTAAGTAGATGAAATGTACTCGAACCTGCTGCTGCTATCAGCTAAACAGGTCAGTTAGATTTCCCTTATATGGAGGCTTTGTCTCCAGAAAGGATGTTGTTCAGAAAAGGTTACTGAGTTGGTGGTCCACAGTATCCTATTTTCCTCCCGTGAACTCTCTGACTGCTTGGGCCACGTTACCGGGTGGCGTCAGCCGAGGTGCAGACCTTAGACTCTTGGTCTCCCCTTGGGACTGTGGGAAGGCAGAGCTCCTCAGGAGCGCCAGTGCCTGGCTCTGTCCTCTGCCTCCAGTTACGGGATTGGAACCTCCCGCTTCAAGTTTTAAATGCTCCCCAGTGTTTCTTTATTTTGTATTTTTTTAAAAAATGTGTTTGGTACAGGGTTTCCCTGCACAGATCAGACTTGTAGTCATTCTCCTGTTTTTAGGCTCCCCAGTGCTGGAATGAGAGGTGTATGCCTCCACGCCAGGCCTCAGTGGCTGGATCAGCGCACCCAGTTGAGCCCCCAGCCCTGTGCTCGCCTGAGCTGGCGCCTGCCCCACTGAGCTCTCATCGGCCCAAGCTCTCCAGTTACCTTCATTGCTTTTCTGTTATTGTGATAAAATATCTGAGCTAATTCAACATTATTGAAGGGTTCATCTTGGCTCCTGGTTTCTACGCTTTCGGACCATGGTTTGTGGCCAGTCAATTGAGGTTTCCTTTGTTTAGTTCAGACTGAAATCATGGCTCTGCGAAGTGCAGGTGTATTGTGGCCCCGATGTACTGGTCAGCACCAGTTCTCATAGAATGGCATCAGGCAGCATGGAGGGTGTCGGTCCCTGCTGCTCCCAGCCATCCCCATTCAACACTAGGTGACCAACCCTCTAACATGTTGACCTTTCCGGGACACTTCCAAACCATAACATTAATGTACTCATGGAGAAGCACTAGCTTTTTCATGAAAATGCGATAATTCAGGAGATGTCACTCCACTGACCTCCCTCATAACTAAGCAGAATGGTCTATGGAATGTGTTATGTATTGTGTCAGGTTGTCCCCTGAAAGCCTATGTAGTCATGTGGGTGCTTTTCAGAGGCAGCTGAATCTAGAGTCTGTGACTGATTCATTGTCTACTGCTGGGATGGAGGGTGGGGGGTGACGGCCTGCGCAGGGTGGGCAGCCTGTGCAGGGCACAAGGGACCAGAAGAGTCTTCTCTTAGGCTCCCCTCTTTCACTCTTGTTGCTTTTGCTGTTTCCTGCTGTCATGAACTGTCACTCTCTGCTATGTGCCCCCTGCTTTGGAATCAACTGAGCATGGACTGAAACCTCTACAAACTGTGGGCTTAAGCAAAACCTTTCCTCATTTAACCATGGGTGGCGGGTATTTTGTCTCAGCAAAGCGAGGAAAATGACTAAGACAGAATGTTAGACACTGGCTGGAATAAAGACACAGCTAAGAGTTGGCTGAGCAGGGATTTCCTCGTCTGTGTTGATGTGGGTTCACCTACCTACAGTAGGTGAATAGGTCGGCATGTGGGAATCCACTGTTCCTACAATGCTCAGCCTTGCAGCTGTCCTAGAAGCAGTAAGAGGACAGCACAGAGCAGGAAAACAAAATGAGCTCCATACCACTCCCCAGAAGTGGCAGGCAGACATGGGACTGACCACCAGATGTCACGGAGGCTTAGCGGTCCTTGGTGCCCTGTCAACCCAAGGCTGGGCTTGTACGAGGTTGCCAGGGAGCTAGCTAAGGGCCTCTCCTCTTGGGGGCTGGCTCGGCTGGGTGTAGGCAGACTGCAGCAGTGCAGTACGTGAGTGAGAGCTGATGTTGTTTACATGGAGAGGGGAATTCAGGTGCCTCCTCATTTGTGGGAAGCAGCCACAGGAGTCCACGGTGAGTTAATCCAAGGGTCAGAAACCATGCGGCCACCACACCCCTAGGTGTTTACAGTGGTCGCTCCTGAGCCGTCAGATAGAAGGGCCCACTCCGTCGCAAGCTTGGGCAGCACAGCACTGAACTTTCTACAGGGAATGCTCCCCAGAGGACTGTGGCACGTGGGACACGGTGTTCCTGTTTTCATGGGGACCACACGCCTTACCCCATCAGGACACTGTGCACTGCTCTCCCGCTGCAGGTCACAAGGACAAACGGAAAGGTCAAGAGCTCTGCGGAGTGAGGGTGGGACTCAAGTGTCTGAGTCATGTTTCTGATCAAATAGTGACTTATTCCTGTACTTATGAAAATGAGTTTTCAGAGTTACTGAATTAATTGTTTTGTTCAACAGTCAGTTCAGGGAAAGGGTTTTATTAATCTCTTTGGGAAGATGATTATCGAAAGCATGTTCTCTAAGATTAAGATCATGTTCTTTATGTAATTCCAGATAGAATGCTCTTTACTGGGCCCTAAAATTAGAACAAGACCTTTTGCAAGCCACAAAACCCTACAAATGTTGAGCAGCCTTTTTGTGCTGGAACCTTTCCAGGCAGGACGGGCCCACTCAGTGTTATTTTAATTGTTTGGTGCACAGCTCAGCTCACACTGTCCGCGTGCACCTAATTGCAGGACGTAGGGGTTTTTAGGCAAATCTAAAGTCTCCTTAAGTATAAGTAACCCTAAGCATCATCTCAAGGTGGCAGGAAGTCAACCCCACAGTTCTAAAGGCTCCACCATACGGAAGGACATGGGCACAACTTCAGGTAAGTGGATTTGGGTACTTCATTTAACAGTTTCTGTGTCATTTGGAACAATTGACTCTGAGATCCCTCCCTGTCCACCTCTCCTCCTTTCTCCCTTCTTCTCAGATTTTTTAGAAAATTAACAGCTGGGGTACATGTTATCTCTACCCCTCCATTTATGGACAATGAAATTATTCAAGACAGTTTATGAAGACGAAGTTGTGAAATCATGTCTTTATCCTTTTCTGTCTTACGTCTTTCCCTAACTCATATCCTGTCTTGTTCAAAATGAAGTCCAGAAGGTGACTTGGAAGTTTGTAACTGTTTTCACAGGCTTTACCAAGAACGCTGCATATCCTTTCCTCCATGCGCGGAGTTTTCCCCACGCATTGGCTTTCAGTGGTTCTTTTCTTTCCACATGTGCACTGTCTTCTAGGCTCATCCCAAAACACATCTTACCCTTAGTGAATACACATTTGGTGTAGGTGTATCTCAAATTAAATTTTAAATTAAAAATTATTTACTTACTTGTTATAGGATCTTACTATGCAGCTCAAGCTCACAGTGAAACTCCTATCTAATCCTCCCCAGTGCTGGGATTACAAGCAAACACCACTGTGTCCGGGTTCACTGGCTAGATCAGTACCCCTGGGATTTGAGGGCCGGCACAGTGTGCGGCACTGGGGGTCCAGCCTGGGTCCTTGCATTTGGCGTGCAGGCACTTGGTATCTCCCCAGCCTCAAATTAATTTTATAAAAATGTTTCCACTTTTAAAAGGATGGAAGGAGGGAAGGAGGGAGGGAGGGAGGGAGACAGACAGACAGACAGACATTTGTAGTACACTTATGTACCCTACATAGGTAAGAGAATCTAGCTTCTCATGCCCCTTGCACAGAGACCTCCAAGATCGGATGTGACTGAGAGACTGAAGATGACACAAGGGCGTGTGGCTCCACGTTTAGCATGCAAGGTTTTGTGAGCTTACCTCATGCTGGCACAGCCTCCACCTGGGATCACGGGGCTGCCCCAAGTGCTGGCTGCCCGGGGCGAGCCACGCATCTGTGGTACCACCTCTCACGCCCCGTGCCTCTAAGGGAAAGGAGCACAGTTGAGGCACGTCAGGACAACACGCTCTGGAAGCGTGGAGTTCTGTGACCTTAGAGAGACACATGAAACAGTGTTGTAAGGAAAAATAAGAAGGGGAGCAGCATTTCCGAGAACAGGAAGACCATGGTTCTATAATGGCATAGAGTATCAAGAAATATGAACTGATTACACGGTCCTTTCTTCACCCAGCTTTTCTTTTCTTTCTTTTTTTAAAATGTATATAGTGCAGGGTCTACCGGCTCTCATTACACAGATGGAACTCTTAGTGAGTCTCCTGTTTCGGCTTCCCCAGTGCCGGGATTACAGGCGCACACCACCAGGTCCAGTCTTAGTTGCCCTCTCAGTGCACCCTGAGGGTGGGAGCCCAGCACCACCCAGCTTCTCTAAAAGGGTGGAGTCTCCTGCCCTGACTTCTTTCGGGGACCCATCTCCTCCGTCCCAGGCCATTCTGAGTGTGTGTGACTGTGTCACCAGCAAGCCCTCATCAGGGCAGAGCGGATATAGCAAGGGGTGGCTGTGGGCCTTGTCACTGGGTGCCATGAGCTTTGCCCAGAAAGCTTGAGCATGATTTCCTCCCCTGGGATAGTAACAGCCGTCCAGTGTGACAGAAGCCATAGGAAGAGTTATGATCGAAAGATGGATTAGAGTTAACGAGAATTTAACAAGTCTGCTAAATACAAAATCAATGTATAAAATCAATGAAACCTCATCTATCTGAAAAAAATACTATTACAAAGCAAAAGTAAAATTTTACTATTTAGTGTTAAAATATCACAAACCTAGTAATAAATCTAGCAAATACTACGTGTGGCTTCTACAGAGGACAAAACACTCAACAATGACTTTGTTTTAATACAAAAGAGCAGATCTTGCTACCTGGAGACATATGCCATGTTCACATGTGATAAAACTGTCAGTGCATTCTCAGCCAAAAGCCCGGCAAAGAACCTAATAAATTACTTTAAAAATCATAGCAAAATGCAGAGGTCTTAAAACAGTAAAGACAAGCAACAGGAGAGGAGCAGCTTGCCTATCAGCAGATACTAAAGCCGTAATAAATATGATCACTTGGCTTAAGATTTGGGATAGGCAAGCAGAACATGCCCACAGGGTAGAAAACTCATAAACAGGTCCATGGATGTAACCACACCATACAGGACAGAGGGAACATCAGGTGATAGTGTTTGGGTGCTTGGTACTTATGAGGAAAATCTGTGATTCTCACTTATAAGAAAAGCAATTGAAGAAAAATGTGTAAAAAGCTGTTATCAAACTTTTAGAATACAATATGCAAGAGCCTCTTTTACTCCCCTCGTTATGTGGCAAGAAGGGCAAGAAGCATAAAATAAGTACAGCTGCATTAACTTAGGAGCTTTCATTAATCAAACAGTAGATTCCTTTAAAAGTTGAAATACAATTCATAAAGATGTTGTAGTAAGAGACTAAGACCCGAAACATCTAAAGGACTTCTGCACATCAATGAGATAAAAATTAATTGGGGAAAATGAGCCAAAGACTTGAAGAATCATTCTACAAACGAGGAAATGCAAAGGCCCAAGTGTCGGATCTGATCTTCAGAGCAAGAGAGAAATGCAGATGAAAGCCAGGAAGGTTCCACTGCGTGTACACAACCACTGGAAGCACGTAAAGGTCTGTGAGGCCCAAGCGTTTGAGGGACGGCGGAGTGAGGCTCTTGGCAGAGGTCTGGGAATGCAAACGGTACAGCGCTGCCTCCTCGGAAGGGGTCAGCATCAGCTGGCCTCTGTGTGGCCCTTGGCTGGGGTGCATCTCGGAGAAACTGCTGCACATTCATGTGCCGGAAACTTCTTTATTTGCTGTTGTTGTTGTATAATTTTTTTTATTTTAATTTATTTGTATTTTAACTTGAAGAGTGACAAATAGAAGCAAAAACAAAGAACAAATGACATAAACAGGGTAACATACAACGATACATATGTTACAGATTTTCACAATATGGATGGCTAATTTTATACATATATATATATATATATTTTGCTGTTTTTTAAAATAATTTTATTGAGAAACAAATAATAATGAGACAGTTTTGAAACCAATTAGTAAGACGGTTTCAATAATAAGCACATTGCATATTGTTGTCTTAGTGGTTCTTCACTGTACAAGATGCAGACATCATATCCTGTCCACAAACACTATTATTATTGTTATTTTTTTTTTCCAATTTCAATTCTTTATTTCTTTCTCATATTGAATTGGCCTGGCTTGGACTTTTATTTTTTATTTTTTTTTAAATTTTTATTTTATTGAAGTACAGATATCAGTGAGACAGTTTTAAGATAATTTGACAAGATGTATTTGATAAATTAATACATTGCATACTGTTTTCATAATGTTTTGCTATCATAGAAGGTGCATACATGATATTATACTTACAGACATTATAGCATATGTCCCTTATCAGTAAATTAAGAGAGTGTAGCTATTTGCATATCTTGTTTTTTATACCTGAATTACATCAAAGATTCAATAATTAATACTTTCTACCTTGTTATTTATGTAGTGGTTGTCCATAGTATTAGAAGTTGACATAATATCCAGTCCAACCACCATTAGTGCAAATCTTGCCTCTCATAGAATTATGTAGAAGCACAGCATTACTTATCCCAACTGTACTGTTCATACACACACATCATGATTCTTCCTTTCTATACCCCTTCCTTTGTCTATAGTTGTCAAAGATGAGCACTCCATTGTCATTCAACCAATTTAGATGCCTGAACTCGATGACACAATCCAACACAGTCCAGCATTCCACAACAATAGTGACTTATCTGAAGAAGTTGTAGATCATAGCCATTTACAGCTCAACTTATTATTATGGCCCACAGTGTATACTTCATTTTTATACTTTTCTGCTGGATGGTTAAGACCTGGATAGAGCAAGACTTATATACCAACACATGAACTTTATGTTTCTTATAAGGTCAGTGAAGTCCCCTCAGGGTTTATCTTGTAGTCCTGTACTTTATTCTATAGATCCTTTGTCCGTGTCATCCATGTGGATGAGTCACGGCCAATGCTTGACCAGTTTGCTCTCTGTGAGAGCCTGAAAGAAAGTTTTCTCTTCATGTGACTCTCCCCAGGCACAGTATAGAACTTCGATCTCTTTCCTCTGTGGCTCCATAATCTCCTTGTTCAGAAAATTTGGGGCTCAACTGAGTTTCAAGATGTTGTAGTACAGGTTCTCCTATGTCCTGAGTCTTTGCTGACATTGAAAGGCTAGGGCCAAAATGTTGGCTGGCCTTGTGGCTCTTCTATTTCTCCAATTATGATCTTGTACTTAGGTTGTTAACCATCCAGAAGAAAAGCTGCATAGTGCCCTGCAGCATATGCCATTCACTTTGCCTTATCTGACTCAATTGATTTTAGTTGTTGTTGTACATTTACATTTGTATTTCTGCTTTTCGCTTGTTATACTAGGGGGACTATACGATATTTACACATGTGTGTCTGGTATATTTCACTTATGAGTATATGTTCAAGTGGCATCCACGTCAGTATAAATGCTTCAAACTTATCATTCTTAACAGCCAAGTAATACTCCATTATATAGAAATACCACATCTTTTTCAACCATTCCTTATGTGATGGACATCTTGGTTGTTTACAAGATTTTGCTATCACAAATTGTGCTGCTATAAACATACATATACATATATCACTATGATACAATGTTTTAGTTCCTCTGGGAAAATTCCCAGTAGGGGGATAGCTGGTTTGAATGGGATTTCTAGTCCTACTCTTTTGAGGAGTCTCCACACTGACCTCCACAATGATTGTACCAGTCTACATTCCCACCAGCAGTGAAGAAATGTTCCCTTTTCCCCACAACCTCTCCAGCAGTTGGTGGTTGATTTCCTTATGATAGCCATTCTTTCTGGAGTGAGATAGTATCTCTGTGTTGTTTTTATTTGCATTTCACAGATGACTGGTGATGTGGAGCACTTTTTCATATATTTATTCACTTTTTTAATTTCATTTAACTCTGAGAAGTGTGTATTCATCTCAGATGCCCATTTCTGAATTGAGCCTTCAAATTTGAGGGGCTGATATATCTTAGTTCTTTGTATATTCTAGACAGCAGGCCTTTGTCTCATTGCTTCTTAGTTAGGATTTTTTCAAAATTTGTGGGTTGTCTTTTCACTCTGTTGACAATTTCTTTTGGCTTGCAGAAGCTCCTCAAGAAGAGTTGATCTCAGTTGTTGATTCTTTCAAGTGCTTTCCATGTGAATATATGTTTATTCATGAACTCTTTACCTACCCCTATGTCTTCAAGAGTTCTTCCTACTTTCTCTTCCAGAAGGTTGAGTGTTTCTGTTTTAATGTTTAGATCTTTAATCCATTTTGACTTTAACTTAGTGCATGGTGATAGAGCTGGGTCAAGTTTTAGTTTTCGGCATGTAGAAAGCCATGTTTTCCAGCACCATTTGTTAAAGAGGCTATCCTTCCTCCAGTAAGTATGATTGTCCCCTTTGTCGAAGATCAGATGGCTGAGTGTGTTCGTAGATGCTTCTGCAACTTCTAATCTATTTGATTGATCCTCATGTCTATTTTGTTGCCAATACCATGTTGATTTTATCACAGTGGCTTTGTAGTATAATTTCAAGTCAGGAATTGTGATGCCTCCTGCCTTGTCTTTATTGGCCAAGATTGCCTTTGCTATTCTAGGTTGTTTGTCGTTCCAAATAAATTTTAGGATTGATTTCTCTATGTCTGGGAGGTATGTTGGTGGCAGTTTGATAGGGATTGCATTAAATCTGTACAGCAATTTTGGGAGTATGGCCATCTTGACGATGTTACTTCTTCCTATGCAGGAGCATGGAATATCTTTCCATTTTCTGAAATCCTCTATAATCTCTTTTCTTAGGGTGTTGCACTTTTCCGTGAAAAGATCTTTGACTTCCTTGGTTAAGTGAATCCCAAGATATTTCATTTTCCTCGGTGCTATATAAAAGGTATTGCTTCTTTGTTTCCCTTTCAGTGTGCTTTTTATCTATGTAGAGGAATGCTATTGACTTTTGAGTACTGATTTTGTATCCTGCTATGCTACTGAATTTCCTTATCAGTTCTAGTAGTTTCTTGGTAGAGTTTTTTGGTCTTCCAAGTAAAGTATCATGTGATGTGCAAATAGTGATAATTTAACTTCTTCTTTACCTGTTCTTATTCCTTTTATTTCTCCCTCTTTTCTAGTGGCTGTTGCTAATGATTCTAAGACTATATCGAATAGGAGAGGTGATAGAGGACATCCTTGTCTTATAGATTTAAGAGTAAAAGATTTCAGTTTTTCCCCATTTAGGATCATATTAGCTTTTGGGTTGTCATAGATGGCTTTTATCAAGCTAAGATAGAGTCCATCTATTCCAATTTTCTGTAGGACTTTGAACATGAATAAGTGTTGGACTATGTCAAAAGATTTCTCTGCATGAATTGAAGTGATCATGTGGTTTTTAGATTTCAGTCTATTAATATAGTGTATTACATTTATAGATTTTCAAATATTGAACCATCCTTGCATTCCTGGGATGAATCCTACCTGGTCATGGTGTATGATCTTCTTGATGATTTGCTGTATTCTATTTGCTACAATTTTGTTGAGTATTTTTGCATCTATGTTCATGAGGGAGCCTGGCCTGTAGTTCTCCTTTTTGGTTGTGTCTTTCTCTGATTTTGAATCAGTATACTTGCCTCCAGAAATGATTTTGGGAGGACTGTTTCCTTTTCAATTTCATTGAAGAGTTTGTGGAGTGTGGGGATTATATATTCTATAAATTTCTTGTAGAATTCAGCTGTGTATCCATCAGGAGCTGAACGTTTTTTGTCAGTAGGCTTTTTATTACGTTTCGTATTTCATTGGCTGTTATCGGCTTATTGAGAGTTGTTATATCTTCTTGATTCAGTTTCGGTAATTTGTATCTTTCAAGGAATCTGTCCATTTCTTCTGTGTCTTCTATTTTGTGAGCATAAAGTTTTTCGAAGTAACTATTGATAATCCTCTGAATTTAAAAGTAACTTTTAAAAATTGCTTAAATTTTGTTCAAATTGTATTAATTCCTTTGCTTTAGACATAAGTAGTTGTGCAACTAAAAATTGACATCTCTTCATAGCTGTTTCCTTCCTTCCTCCCTTCCCTCCCTCCCTCCCTCCCTCCCACCTTCCCTCCTTCACTCCCTTCTCTGCCTCCTTCCCTCCTTCCCTCCCTTTCTCCCTCCTTCCCTCCCTCTCTCTCCCTTCTTCCCTCCCTTCCTCCCTCCTCTCCTCCCTCCTCCCTTCTCTCACTCCTTCCCTTCCTGCTCCCCTTTCTCCCTCCTTCCTTCCACTCCTTCCTTTCACTTCCACCCTTTTCCCTTGCTAATAGCCCACCAAGATCAGAGCCTAACCTAGCCCTGCTAATCTGAACTGAGCCAAACCTAATCCTCCCGAGAACAGCTCCACCTCTTGACCTCTGTCTGTTCAGACCTCCTTGCTTCTTTCCCAAGTTGATAAATTTCCATGTAACCCCTAGCTCTAGTCTTACAGTCAGACAAATTCCACTAAAGCATGAGTGGTTCTCCTTCTGTGTGTGGACTTCTTCATTGGTGGCCATCACAACAATAAATGCCTTGAAAGGCAGTGTGCGCTTCCTTCCTGCTCTGGTTTTGTACCCTGTTCACTTCTCATCTTGCACAAGCATGATCAAGCAACTACTAAAGCCCTCAGCTGCTACTCATCACATACCTGGGTCAGGACCCTGGGAAACCCCAACATCCCACCCTCGTGAGCTCCCTGGGAGGTGCTGTTACTCATTTTCAGGTGACACACTGTTGCAGTGTGATGTTTCCAGAGAGTATGTGTGGTGTAGTGAGCAGATCAGGGCCTTTTGCTCAGGCAGTCACCTCCGACACTGGTCATTTTCTGTCTGAGGCCATTCGCTGTTGCATCCTCTGCCTACTTCAGAATACATAACACACTGTTGGGAGCTGCGGCCACAGTCTGTGTAGTGGAGCCTGGAGCTCCTTCCCTCTCTTACTGCTGCCGTCACTGTCTGGACCAAAAGGGCAGGGAGCTGGACCTCGGCAGAGATGAGTCAGCATCCACAGCCACATGCTTGCCCGAGCAGGCTCAAACCCCAGTGGGATTCCAGGCTGCCACCCTTTCTCATCGTGGTGTGACCTTTCTGGCAGTTTGCGTAAAGAATTTATGACCCCATCATGCCTTTCTGTGCAGCCCCTTCCTCCCCTGTCAGCCTGGCCACATGCAAGCCTCTCTGTGTCAGAGGCTCCCATGCCCCTTGCCCCTGCTATGGTGTGGCCCTACTGAATCCCTTACCCTCTTTGGCCCCCTGTACCCTGCCCTGTCAGAACACATGCAGCACACGTATGCGTTGGCTGACACCCTCTTGTGCGTGTGATCTCTGAGTCCTCAGGGCTGTGGCTATGCACAGTGCCTGATCCACCAAGGTTTCTGTCCCTCTGGGCACATTTGGCACCCTCCGGAGAGCACTCGTGGTCACAGCTTGGGGGAGATACACAGCCTCAGTGAGCAAGCAGCACACCCCAACCCCAACCGGTCTGACCTCATGTGGCAGCAGATATCGGCCTGCATGCCTGAAGGTCAGGAAACATACTGAGAACAGAGGTAGGGACCAACAGAGAGAGGGACTTAGGAACACACTTTTTGCATGCAAGGCATCATCCAGACAGGGCATTTTCCATGGGAAAAAGAGTTTTCAGGGTTTAAGCAAAGCAGGCACCACTTCTAGGAGGTCATGCAACCTAGGGCTGCTTTCAGAATCACCACCTTTAAGGACTGAGGGGAGTGAGGAACTAGAAACCTTCAGAGATGACTGAGCTTGCTTCTGGTACAAGAAGGTCCAATTTATATTCAAAATGGAGAAAGGGTCAATTGAAAATGCAAATAAATACAAAGGTTGGCTTCGAAAGGTCTTCTTTCAGGTTTCCACAGACAGGTCGGTTGGTCTCTCCTCTGAAGTGAAGCTCCTTCCCAGGCCCCAGAGACCTCTTGTGGTTAACAGGCACTGGCTTACCTCACCAGTCAGTAGGCTCAGGGATGGCCCCTGGGACACCACTCAGCTGGCCCACATAGCTGAAAAGCAACGGGACCACTGAGGTCAGATGTGGGATCCTCCACATTCATTGCTGATGGCTGAATCCAGGACTGACTCAAGGCTGGGTGTGTCTTTTTAACTTGAACATTCACATATTCTGCAAGTCATGTTTAATTCACAGTGATTCTCAAGAATCAGGACCGAGCCAGAGTTGATGTGGCCTGCCACAGAGTTCTAAGAATGGAATAAATGTACGTCTACTGTTAGCTGTTAAGAGTGACCAAAGAGAGTGAAGAAAGGGAACTCCACAGCAGTTCCAGACAAAAAAAAAAAAGGAAAATAATTTCCTCCACCAAAAAAATGATTGCAATCTATTTTGTCCCAGATAGGCTGCTAGTTTTATTTCTTAATTACAGTTTTTTAGAAAAGATTAATCAAAATGTTAACCAATGCTAAATGATTTTCAGAGAATCTCCTAGAATGAGTTTTCCTTTAACATTTTCTTGAAAAGGAAGTCTATAATAAATGTGTGAAGTTATTTTTAGGGACCTTTTTTGGGAGCTGAATAAAATCTTACATGTACAACTTTCAGATGGAAATTTGGCCTGGATGTGGCAGGGCTGGGACTCAGCCTTAGGCTCGGTCTGGGTAGGAAGTCCAGGCCGGGGCGGGGGTCAAATCCTGAGCAAGCTGGGGCATCACTCTCTGACACAGCAGGAACTCAGCTGAAGGAGTTTCATGTTTCCATTAGCACTAGTGAT
>PVKA01008496.1:0-72665 GCA_004027165.1 Ctenomys sociabilis
TTTGACTGCTCATTTGTAAAATTGTCCTAATCTTTCTTAGCTTTTAACTATTAGAACTCTTTAATAGTTTTTCTTTGAGTTTGTGATCTCTTCTCCCTGTAGCCCCAAAGGGTCACTAAATTCTGTATGAGTGCATGGCATGAGGCAACTAATTTAAGAGTCTTTTATAAATAAAGTTTGCATTAACTATAAAAAAAAATTATATTTTGTTAAAACTCACTCCCTCAATCTCAAATCAAATTAGGCCATATTTTATGTCTAGGTTAATTTCTTTATTAAACTTGGATGGTGATTTCTCTTCCTCCTCCTGTCTTGTCCTCCTACATCTTTATTGTGCTGGAGATTGAACTCAGGTCCTCACAGACACATGGTAGTACCTGGCTGTATTCCCCATTCCTACTTTGTATGAATTATACCATAACTTCACTGAATTCTGAGTACTGTATGCTGCATACATATGACATTGATGAAAATGCATCTCTTAGAGATCCTGTTAGGAGAAGA
This sequence comes from Ctenomys sociabilis, assembly GCA_004027165.1. Taxonomy (NCBI): domain Eukaryota; kingdom Metazoa; phylum Chordata; class Mammalia; order Rodentia; family Ctenomyidae; genus Ctenomys; species Ctenomys sociabilis. The sequence goes on from PVKA01008496.1 coordinate 505, forward strand.
ATTAACGGACTGGTATTTGAACCTCTGTTTCTGTTAATCTACTACCAAATGTACCCTGTGATACTATATCCTATATACTGTTTCGAATTGGTGATTAGGCATGACAACAGTACTAGGATTCTACTTGGAAGGACTTTTCTATTAGCTGACTTAGGGCGTAGGGCCCTCTGTTGAGTTAGCTTAGAACCACTTTGAGTTTTGAGATTTTTTTCTAACTTGTTGTTTGTTCAAACTTCCATTCTTTTGAAGATAAAATGTTGTGCTTTGTTCTCTGAATGTTCTTTCTTAATCCTTTACAGGCATCTCTCTCAATGAAACTTTTCCAAACATAATTCTGTTTTGGCACTTGCTTCTCAAGATACATGCATTAATATAGAAAGTACTAAGGTAGTCTTCACAAACTGGTAGTAGTACTGTGTTCTGATATGACTCAATCACTACTCTACAAGCAAAGAAGTTGCTCTTCTGTGTTTTATATGGCACACAAATAGTTCCAGCAAAAGATGATATTCAAGTTGAAGATTTCACCATCGGAATATGTACCAGGTGAAAAGATTGCCTCACAAATGCAAGGAAGATATGGGAAAAATGATGTCTATAAGAGTTGTGGAGTTAATTGATGGCCTTCCAAAAACTAATAAAAAATTGTTATCAAGCAGTTAAAGGAGAAGTTGGAGAGCCAGAGTATCTCTTCAGTAACCTTCAAATAAGCACTTCTAGTGCACTGGAAGAATGGATTCTGTGGTGAGACTAACTCTGACTTGATTGTTAAGAAATGTTTAAATGCCCAACTAAACTAGAACTGTTATGCTGGGGTTATAGAATTCATTAAGAAACCCCCATGATCCTAAGTTTGAGTTGGGGACATTTGGATAGACACTACAATTTCAAGCTCATAGATCTCTCTAAACCCTATGATATGGTCTGTAACCGCTAATCAGCCTCTCAGAAGATTGGATCTGGAGGGTAACTGATGAAGGAGGATTAAATGTAAGTTGTATATGCAAGAATTAATTGGTTTGTGTGTATTTTAGGATGCAGAATTTTGACACCCAGGTAAGTACTGGGTAATGGAATAAATACTGGTTGGATAACTTTCTAGAGTAATAGCTCTTGCTCAGTGAAATGTCTAAGTGCCCCAACACACAGTAAAAGAAAAATGATAAGGCAGAGGGATTTGGTTCCATTGGACAATTTTGTTTGAGGCTATCAGACACTTAATAGGATTATATTTCACCAGAAGGTTCACAGGACACACCTTGGTCTAAAGTCATAAATATTATGGTGATCCCTCACTTATCTCAGATATTATGTTGCAGACACCCCCACAATAAGTGAAAATCAACAAAGTAGTAATGTTATATTTATTTTAGTATTTATACATATTCTAAGGCTTTATAAACCCTTTCCATGTTCTTATAAACCTTTCCACACTTTTAAAAACACTTCTAATATTCTTAACCATTTTCTAAACTTGTAAACATATGTAATTTTACCAATATACTGTATGGTACAGCAAAATCCCACAATATAGCAAAAAATTCATGATAAATAATTTAGATTAATATGTTTTGAAAACCTTTGAAACAGTAAGTCTGCAAAGGTTGAATTCTGAAATAGTGAAGGGCTACTATATTCTGCTGAGAGAGCTGCCAGCATTACTAAGGGTTCAGGGGTAAATATTTTCTGCAAGCTGCAATTTTAATGAAATATCAATAGAGCTGGATGCCCTAATATTCTTTGTGTTAAAATTCTTTGAATATAGGCCAGATGATAATGTTTAATAATCAGGTGCCAGAAGATAATACTTATTTTAATAGAAGATTTTTTCCCTATTGTCATTTATACACTGCACAATTCCTGTACCTGAGTCAACTTTTAGACCTGGAATCTACTGATTGAGGATATAGCTAGGTTTGGGGGAGGAAGAGCCTGTACTAATGTAGCAGATACATTTTGCAATGATTTTCTACCTATGACATGCATTTGAATGACTATATACTAAGGAAATGGGAATAACCAGACAGTTCCAGAACTACAGGACATAGAATCAGAGTTGAGATTGATATCCAGATACAGAAAAAGTCACATGAAGCTTCTATAGAAGAGGAACTCTGACTGTGGGTGTGGATGGGGAGTAAACAAGTTGTCCTAGTAAGTAAAGTGCAACTCACAGTGATCCACTGTGTCCACAGAACAATGCAGTAGTTATTTACTTACCCATCTGTGTAAAATTGGGGTTGATATTTGATGATTGGAGTAATTTTTCACCATAGGTCCTTGATCTACAGGTTAAAACTCTGTATGTGGAAGAACAAGTGAAAAATCTTTGATGGACTATTCCTTAAGGCAAGACTTTAAATAAAGATAAAAGAAAATTTTTATTATTGCAAGTATGGAGAAGGCATGGGGAGATTAGTCACAACATTATACAGCTAATACATTTCATACTTACTATAACTGCTTTGATACATATAATAAATTGCCCATAAGTTTCCCAGCTGTTGGTATAATCTGCAACAGGTCCAGGATATCATAAAATACCCCCTTTGCAATGCACAACTTTGCAAGCTGGTATTGAAAATATGGTGGCATAGATAAGAATGTCTTCTTCTGGGGTAGGTCTGGGATAGGTTTATAGACAGGTCAATTCATTGTGCAGCTGAAATTAAAAAAAAGTAAAAATTGTGGTACCTTCAAGATAATCATATGTAGAATTGCTATAAAAGCAGAAGAGCTAACAGTGATGTACAAATAGGTGAAACTTAAATTCATGGTGTACCTGGCTGTTCACTTTGTATAAAATAAGTGCCCCAAGGTGACACTGTATATAGGCTTTCAGGGAGTGACCCATGCCATGGCAATCTTGTCAGAAACCCCAAAACAGGAAGAGTGGAAGATTGGAGACAGAGAGGGCTGGATACAGGCAAGTGATTGAATACATGAGTGTATGCATTCTCAGAATATTTCCCTGACTACATTACATGAATACTTTTTGAGGAAACTTTCATTTGCAACTATTGTGGACATCACCAGACTTCAAATATAACCTTGAGAGACTACAAAATTACAGTAGTTTACTTACTATCTTAACCATAGTGTCTTCTATTCCAATGCTGGCAATATCTGATCACATCCTACTAGTAGCAGCAGATGCCACGACTTCATCATTGGATTAGGAATTTGGTACCTCTGAGGAAAGAATATTGTAGTAAACCCATGTTAGGTAAAAGGATTCAAAATTTTTGTTAATAAGCAGCAACCATAGAGGTGTCACTGAACCTAGTAAAGAAAAAATACTTAGGCAGGCAACATCCCTATCATTTATCAAGAGTTGACCTAGAATTGTAATGGTCAGCTAACTAATACAGTAAACACAGGGATGGGCTTCCTCTTACTAAGAGCACTTTGGATGTTCATCTTGTGGGAAATGGAAAGCAATACTAAATCACCAGTAGAACAGTATTCCGGGTAGAAATTAACTTGTGACCAAACTTTCATCTTTTTATTAAGGAAAAGACAATATATAATTTTCTAATCGATACAATATGTAGTAGACAGTATGTAATTTTGTAATGGATATCTGTTTTAGATGTGAGGTTTCTTTTCTTGCCAACTGTACCATTATTCAAGTAGTACATGTAGTCTTCTGGAACTCAATTCACAAGTATGAACAAAAAGCATAACCTTCGATGAGAAGTGCCATCTCAGCACAAGAAGTGCAATAGTGAATCTTATAATCTTTGTATCCACTGATTGTGTCATGTATTAATTCATTCACAAGAATTTGTCTTTAAGAGCACTAAAACAAGCTTTCTCAAGACACTGCTTAAGAGTCAGCTTGGAGGCAGTGCCTTGAAAGGATAGGGTATTGTTTTTCAGGATGTTTTATGTACATTCATTGGGAGACTTCTGTATGTTATTGCATCATAATACAAAAAATATATAGATCCAGAAAGCAAGAAGGGGCATGTAAGAGTGGTGTTACATACCATCAATGCTAATCACCTAGCAGGAAGTTATGCTTCTTTTTCTGTATGTCTAATATCCATAGGTTTGAAGTTCTAGTCTATAAAAGGGGTGTACTTTGCCAAGGTATATATCTGAACTTTAAGCTATGACTGTAACTTAAGCACTTTATAGTTCTTATATTAAAATCAAAACAAACTAGAATTATGTTTCTGGAAGAGATGATAGGCTCTGATTAGCAGGATAAGTTAGGGAAAACTTTATTCAATGGGTTAAAGGAAGAAAATGTATAGAACCAAGGGGTTACATTTTCAAAGTCCCTTGGACTAAAGTAACTGTAAGTGAACTTAAACGACAACACTTTCAAAGGAAAGATCTAATGAGAAAAAGCTCAACTCTTTCAATAATGAAGGTTTGTGCTCTTGTAGAGAATAAATACATGGTCTTATTATACAATTTCTGAAGTGATGTTTGAGGAACTTACATTAAGGAAAATTTAGGATAGCCACTAGATAGTGGAAAAGTGGTTACCATTTTAGGCCCTGAGACCAATTGCAGTGATGTGGAAAATGGTTTTTCACCATAAACTCCATCTTTTAAGTTTCTGCTCAGGAATTCCACAGAGACATAGACCTGAACCTATGAAGCTGGGTTGGATTGTGATAGCTGTGGAAAAGTGCTACATGTATCTTCTACTATGAAAATATAAATTTGAATGATGACCTCTGCTATGGCCACTCTGTATCTATCAGCAGACATCCATTGATTCTCCTCCATTCATGCTGAAGCCACACTTCCCTGAGGCTGTTGCTATTTGTATTAGGCTGGGATTCTCAGAGAGACAGAACCAATAGGAGATAGGTAGATAAGGGGATTGATTGGCTTATGCCATCATGGAGATAGAGAAATCTCACAACAGGCTGTTTGTAAACTGGAGATCGTAGAAAAGTATTATTATGGCTCAGTATAGGTATGAAAGTCTCAGAACTAGGGAAACAAATGATATAATTCTTAGAGGCTGAAGGGCTACCAGGGCTGGGGAGATAGCTCAGTAGAATAAGTGCTTTCCTGGTAAGCACAGGGGCCTGAGTTTAATCCCCTGTTCCACAAAAAAAAAAAAAAAAAAAAAAAAAAAAAAAAAAAAAAAAAAAAAAAAAAAAAAAAAAAAAAAAAAAAAAAACAGAAAAAATAAAGGGCTGCAGATGTAAAGGATTGCTGATGTAAGTCCAAAGGCCCAAGGATCTGGAGTTGTAACATCTAAAGAAAGAGAAAGATGTCCTAGTGCTAGAACGAGAAGGGATGCTAACCTTTCCTTTGCTCTTTTGCTCTATCTGGCTTTCTAGCTTACTACCCACATTGAGGGAAGATCTTCCCCATTCTTCCACTCACTGATATTGCTTAACAAACTCCCTTACATACCTTTACTAGTTCTCTATATATTCCTTATTTCAGTCAGATTGATGCCCAAAAGTATCACATTATTCAAGAGCATGGGAGGAGGTCCTTATCCTAGTCAATATTTTAGATTTATTTAACAAGAGTCACAAGAGTCTGAGACTGTTGCTACCCAATATGTTTTCTTCTCCCCTCCTTTCATAAATGACAGATCTCTACTTCATTCTAAAATCTTTTCCTATTTACTCTTTATTCATCCCTGTTACATTTCATGTTTCCCTCAATAAATTTACTGCATGTCTACATTCATCTTGTTATTTGCTTGTAGTAGAATTGAATAGGTCTTCACGAAGTTTTCATGAATATATGCTTAATACTGAATATGCGCTTAATATTGAACATATGTTTAATACATTATAGAACACAATATTTTTAACACTTTGAGTCTACAGTAAGGTGTTAAGTCTTTCATTTTGGTGGCTAATTGTTCCTTTTAATTTAGGTATATGGTATATACTTTTTTACCTTTTCATCATTGTAGTTTTGGAAATACCACAACTTTATATTGAGATACCCATGCATTAATATTAACTTTAATATTTATTTCCTGTGTGTTAACATTATGATCTTGGGGATACACAATTCAATCTACAGTTTGAAATTTGGATTAATGAAACATGTACATATTATAACTTACTAGGATCTTCAACATAGCAGATGATTAATAAATGACAATATTATTTCCAGTAGTTTTAATACTGCTTTGTATCTTCTGAATAAACTCTTGACAAGAACAGAATGAGTTCTCTGATTCTGCCAAGTCCCTATTCACTGTTGATTATTTTAATACCTTTGCTAGTTACTGGGACAAATTATTGAAGGTCTACAACTAGAAGGAGAGATGTTTTTTTTTTTTTTTTTTTTTTGACTTATGTTTTTAAGGGTTTCAGTTATTTTGTCTCCAGGGCAGAATCACCTTATCAGAAAGGCCTGCTCTGGAAGAAAGCTTCTTGTGTCTTGGCTGAGGTCCTAACAGAAGCTCCCTTCTAAGGTCCCATTTAGTCTCAGCACCTCCATGGTTCAAACATTTTCCAAAAGCCTCACCTGTGAACCTATGAGGGTTTTGCAGGACGGTTATGAATGAAACATAACATTCACATTCTTATCTTAGCTGTTCAATCTCTGGTGATATTTCTTATAAATACCTGTACATGGGCCTTAGATGCTCCTGCCGCAATAATGGAATTGTTCATTATCCCAGGCAATAAGGCATTTCAAATAGCAGAGTATTATGGGGACATTCTGTATAACTCTTTCCAAGATTTTACTAGTCTTACAGTAATTTTCAAGTAATAGAAAAGGAGACATAGATTTTCTTTCTTTGGAAAGCTTAGCTCTCTTGAGCTATGTTCATAATGAGCAATTAGTTTCCTAAGTCTTTGTATAAAATTTGATTTTTGCTCCATCAGGTCCAGTAATAGAGATTTAGTGCCTGAACATGTTCAGAAAATTCTAGCAAGCTCCTATGGGAACCCCCTAGGCCTTCTGCAATGTGGTTCTTCAATAAGCCAACAAGGAGATGAGCATCGGCTAACAAAAATTTAGTTTCTGAATTTGCTAAGACAAGTGATACTTTTAGACTAAATAGTGAAGGAATAAAATAGAGCCATGATGACATATCTCAGAAAATTCTTTTGTTGAAATTCAAGGTTCAGTAGAAGAGTATAAGAGAGGGGTGATAGAAACAGAAAAAAGATAATCTTTAATAAATGCCTACTCTGTGTAAGTCACTGTGTTTCTGTTTTACATGAATTAGATGTATTGCCTAATATGATTTCCACATAGGCCTTGTTGGAAACATTATCCAACAGTATTCTTTCTGATACTAGACAGAAGATTTAGGCTTAAAAAAATCAGAGTTACTTTTAAAACTCAGGTTTCCCTCATTCCACATACATGTATGAATCATTGAGAAAAATGTACATGAGAAATAGAGAATAGAAAAAATTTTGGAATAAATGTCAAAGGGTGAAAACTGTAGCAGATAAAGGAGATAAACAACTGATAAACTGAAAAAGCCTGGCTTACTAATACTGGCCTTAATGAAATAACCCTTATATGGTCAGTGTTTGTACCTAAGAAATCTCATTATGACTTTGTTCTCTGTAAGCATAGGATACTGGACTATGCACAAGTGCTATTGTGGAGTTTACTTTTGTGGGGTGTAAATGAATATGGGAAAAATCTTAACCCTGCTTTTGTCAGACTAAAGAAAAGTATGTTATTAAAATAGAGCTTGATTAAATATAATAAACCCAAACTAATGTTTGCTTAAAAGTGTAAAAATTTTTTTCAATCATATAAAATTGCATAATTCATGGATGCTGTGGTCACCTTATGATATCAGAGATTCAAGATCCTTCTGTTTTTTGTTATTTTTTCCCCAAGATTCCATAAATCTTGGCAATATCTCCAAGGAGATTTTGTATTTGCTTGTATGTAGACAAAGCTTCATGTAATTAAACGTCATATGTGAAGCTTTTTGAAGGTTTCTGGGTGTAGGGTGTGTGCTGCTTGGATCAAGGATGTGATGTTGGGGTTGATTTACACTGTTATGGTAGGATTAAGGCTGCCCCACACTGGGTGTGAGTGCTACGCCCTCTAAAGTTAGATAGCCTGGATGAGATACAAAGGACAGAGGTAGTGTCACTTCATGCTGCTTGCTGTTTGCTGTGTACTGACGCTTCTCCCTTGTTGCTGCCTTCCTCTTCCTGCCTTCTGTCTAGTGTGAACTGTTTGTCCTCTGTGATGCCCATCTGCCATGCCACTCTGCTTTGGAAGCAGCCACCTATGAACTGAATTTTTTGCAAATTGTGTTCTTTAAAAAAGGAGGAAAAGTTAATTTTTTAAAATCTTTATTTTTTAAGAGAATAAAAAATTAGAAATGATAAAAAAATTAGAAATGATAAAGAATTTCACTAAACAAAATGATCGGAATTCAACAATGGTTGTTGTATTGTATATTGTCTTCAAATTAGTTAACAGACATAAGAATGCAAAATTTTTCAAAAAATTAAAAGAAGAGAAAAAAATGAAGAACGAACTGCTTTCAATCTACCAGCAGAAATCAGTAATGCCGTTATCCAAGCTATCCTTTGGATATCCTTCTATACATTGTGCCATTCTTCTTTTCTCCTTTTTCTCATCTCAGTTGTTCTTTCCCTTTGAACAATTTTATTTCCCTTTCACAGTATCTATTGTACCTTTTTATTTTATCTACTCGTTCAGGTTCTTCACTAGGCAGGCAATATGATGTTTGAAAATGTGGGTATGATTTATTTCACTTAAAAGTATGGTCTATAGTTACATCCATTTACTTATAAAGCCTAGAGTTTATCTTTCTTTATAGCTGAGCAACTTGTGACTTAAAATGAACCATTACTCATTTAACATTGAGTTTCAGATATTTTTATCTCATGGTTGAATGAAAGTAACTAAGATAGAATTTTATGCCAGAAGTGGGATTGTTGGTGTGATTGCCTGACCATTTAGTTCAGCAGCTTTTGAAACTGGCTTCTGTTAAGATTTTGGAAAGGTTTAGAGATGCCCGCTGAAAAAGCAGTCTTGGGATGCTTTAAGCTGTACTTGATGAGAACTTCAGGTCAAAGTTCAGAAGACCAGAATATTGATAGAAATACTACCAGTAAATGACAGAATCAGGAGTTTCTGCGGGAAAGTAGAATAGTAGCTTTTAGGTTATAGAACATATGTTATGACTTTGGCAGAAGGTCTGTATGCATTTTACTCATGTCCAGACAGTTTTCCTGGGACTAAGTTTAAGGTCATGGACTAATTAAACTGGCAGAAGAAATTCCCTTCCCTCTCTTCTTCTCCCCTCCCTTTCCCTTCCCCCCCTCCCCTCCCCTTCCCTCCTCTCCCCTCTGTCCTTCCCTCCCTCCTCTCTCTTCCCCTCCTCTCCTCTGTCATCTCCTCTTCTCCTCTGTCATCCCTTCCCCCTTCTCCCCTGTTTTCTCCTCCTGTCATCTCCTCCTCTCTTCTCTTTCTCTCTCTCCCTTCTAATCCCTCTTTCCCTCCCTCCATGCTCTCTCATCTTCATCTTTATAAAGGGAAACTTCAAACACAGTAAAATAATATCTTGAAGGTATTTCAGATGATGAGATGGGAAATAGGCTGCAACCAATTCAATATCCTCCCCAAAATATGAGAGTGTTATTAGGCAAAGATTGAAAAATTGAGATCATAAAAATGTCATAATAGAAAGTGCTATAGTTTCTTGTATCTTTCTCACATTTTTTGCATATAGTCAGTACTAAGAATGATTTATTTAAATGCTTTGGTTGTAAAACTTTAATAATTTACAAAAGAATCCTGATTATCTTGGAGAGATATTAAATAATCTAAGTTCCATTTTCTTTAAAAATTCTCGTAGTATTTATTGTGTCCCTCTTGTTCATTTCTTTCTCAGTATATTTTCTTTGGTGGTTTACAAAACTCCACATAAATATCTGAGAAAATTATTTGGCAGAATTCTCTCACAGGTCATGACTACAATCTGTCAGGGCATATCTGGCAGTTGTCTGATCTCTTCTTGTTTCTATATAATACTTTAAAATCTGACATTGTACTTTTGAAACTGAAAGCATCTTCAAAATTTTGAAAGTTTTGATTTTGTGTAGTTTGCCCCTGATTTTTTAAGTCTTGTACACATCTCCATCCCAAAGTATAGTCTTTATTGTAGCTGTATTTTTTTGTCTCAACCTATAAAAATGTAACCTTATTTCCAGGAGATAAGAAGATTCATACTGTCAGGTAATTTATACTGCATCCCATGTCTTCTTTAAAACAGAAAAATATAATGAAACTTCTTTCTAGCTTTGTTGCTTTAATCCACTGAGCTATCTCGCCAGCCTATAGTTTTTATAAAGTATAAATTTGGTACAGTTTTGGAAAGACTCTTTAAAACTACAGGAAAATCTAATATAGACATGCCTTTTGGTCTTCTATATGATGACAATTTTTACATTTCAAAGAATGTATACAAACAGACTCTAAGAAGATATTTAAAATATTAGTATTAAACTTTTTGTCATAGCCAAAATTTGGAAATTATTCAAGTGACTATGGATGATAAAATTGATAAATGAGATTAAAGTCATCCTGTTCAATGAAGATAAATTAAATGCAACTACTTTGAATAATATGGAAGAATCTCATAAAATAATGTGAAAAGGAATAGACCAAAAATTTAAAAGGTATATACATAGCATGTAGTCCACTCATGTAAACATTTTGGGTGGCTTTTCTCAAGGTATTTATTTATTTTACCTTATATACTGATAAAACAGACAAATCTTGGGACATCTAGGTTGGAGTGTCAACTTGATTGGCTTTGGGCCCTACCTTGGGGTTTGGTGGAGTATATTTACAAGTGTGTCTGGTTGAGTAATGGAGACATGGTGTCTCCTTCACCCCTTTCTCTTTAGCACTATTCCTCTGCCTCCATGAGCTAAACAGGTTTGCTTTACTATACCCTTCCTACTTGATGTTCCTGATTCAGAGCCTACTAGCCATCAACCTCTACAACCTGAGTCAAATTAAAGTTTTCCTCTTTTAATTTGTGGTTGTAAGGTTTTATTTCTAACAATGGAAAAGCTAGCTAAGGCAGAAAATTGATGTCAGAGATGTGAGGTCACTGCTGTGAGTGTACCTGACATTGTGGTTCAGAAGCCATTGGAATTAACTTGTGCGGGAACTTTAGAAAGGCTTAGATAGAAAAGCCTTATGATTCTGAACATGGATCTGAATGATAATTTTGGTCATAACTCAGAAGACAACAATGCTGATAGGAATGATAAAGGATAGGATCAGGAGGTTTTATCTGGGAACAAAGATTCCATTAGGATTGGACAAGAGGCCATATATGTTATACTGTGTCAGAAAATTGTTTACAGTTTGGCCATCTCAGAAACTTTTCAGGAGACTGAGATTAATGTCAGTGGCCTGATTAATCTGGCAGAAGAAATTTGAAGACAGCCAGACTTATAGTGAGAATTGTCAGTGCAAGTATTTACCTTTAGGTTGAGAAGAGTCCCTGGAATTCCTAATGGAGAAGGAACTCCTAGAGAATTTATTTCCTGGGATTAATTTCACCTTGCTTATCCATACAGAAACCCAAGATGATGGGGCAGCTATGGTCCAAGTAGGGGAGTGGCTACTGCTTTCACTGATAGCAGATCTTGGCATAGTCCATGTGACTCTTATTTTATTAGGCTTCAGAATGCAAGTGTTGTGAGCTCACAGATCTTCCACCCTAGTTTTAAAGGAAGGTGTGGAAAGCCTTTCTTTAAGGAAGGAGCTACTGAGAACAGTGTATAAATCTTTTGTAATAGGCCAGATGTGCAGTAGAGACCTCGGGGAATTGAAGATGCCATGAATGTGAAATGTCTGCCAGGGAAGCCATAGGCTGAGTGAGACAATGTGTGTTGCAACAAGCAAGGCCATGAAATGGGGCTGTCTAAGCCCCCTGGATCTCACATCTCACCACCATGTGCCTCAGATGCTTGATGTAGAACTACAGGTCTTAATGTTTGCCCCTCCCAGATTTTATGCTTGCTGTGGTCCAATTTTCTATCTCCCTAGTTCTCCCTTTTGCAATGGAGTTATTTGCTGTGTGCTATTGTACTTACGGATTATGTAAGGTGCTTCATTGCTAATAATTTGCTCTGAGTTTCAAGAGAGAATTCGATTTGAGATTTTGAAAAATGATAGAATAGTTGAGATTTTGAGGAAAGGATTATTGTGTCTCAGTTATGTGTAGGATAGTTATATTAGGTTGAATTATGAACTGTTTTTATTTGGAGATTAAGTATGGTTAAAAGAGATGTGTTTGAGTATGGAATTGATAAAAGTTAGAGTGGATGAGTGATGTGTTAAGTTGATTGGCTTTGGGATTCATCTGAAGGATTGTTGAAGCACATATCTAGGTATATCTGAGGGGTCATGGAGGTATGGCCTGTGGTTTTCTAGTATCTTGCTCCTTCCTTTATTGTACTGTTTTTCTTCCTCCATGAACTTAAGTAGCCTTGCTCTGCCACACCCTTCTGCCATGTTTCTATCTTGTAGCTTGTACACAATGAATTAAATGCCCTGAAACATAAACCAAATTTAACCTTTCCTCTTTTAGTTTTGAATATCAGGTATTGTGTCCAGTAGTAAGAAATCTAACTAAAACAGTACTAAGCTGTATTCAGGATAGGGGATATTCTTGGCAAATGGATGATGCCTGAAGATGTTTTGGACTTGTAGTTGTGTTCTGTTTTTTAATGTAATAGCTATGAATATAAATGAGCTGGGTTTTTACAAAGATTGTTAAGATATATGTTTGTAATTTGTGTGCTTTTTTATGTCTGAAAATTTTCAATACACTACTTTTCAACATGCGTGAGAAGTAGTGAAGGTCATAGCAAAGAAACATGTTCTATGTTGAAAGAAACAACATTTTGAGCAAAGAAAGCAAGCTTTAAAAACATGGTAGTATTTTTCCATTTCTTACATGTTGTGATTCTCATATAAATATTTTTCATTTTGCATTCATAACAAAATTACTGATTGCTACTATATGGCATGAATTTCTTCAAATAATAAATATAATGAAAATATAGTCAAAAATAAAACAGTTCAGGGCTTCGGAGATAGCTTGGCAGCCTAAGTGCCTATCAGACAAGCACAAGGACCTGGGTTCCATCCCCAATAATACATGCTGCATTGGCCCCAGGAACCAAGCCTGGGGTTGAGCTGGCCCCTGAAACTGGGCATGGTGGTACACAGCTGTCATCCCAGTGCTGAAGAGGCTGAGACAGGAAGATCACTATGATCCTCACATGCACTAAATAAATAAATTAATTAAATAAAACATTTCTTTTTCTGTCCCATTAGGTGATTTGCTTATATAATGAAGACAAAATATAAAAACAGAAAAAGCAACTTTACTGGTTTCCTAAAGTGACTATGTTTTTAATATTTGTGTTTCACTATTAACTTGTATAGTCTTTCAAACAACCATGTAATAAATGTTAAGTGAACATGTCAGATCACCATCTGGTATTCATGGACAGGCCAATAATACAATGACACACTTATCCTCAATTTCTGTGATTTCCAAAGGAGTTTAGAAGATTGAAGTAAGTTTTTCAGCTAATAAAATCCAATTTTACATAGCCCTTGAACTTTGTGAAACTTTTTCCTTATTAGGAACATAAGAATTTTCTAACATATTTCACCATGTAGTAACAAACACTATTTAGATAGTATAACGGAAATCAACAAGTAAAATGATTAATATTTTCTGCAGTTTGAGATGGTCCCGTATCTTGTGTGATAGATAGATAGGTAGATACATAGGTAGATAGATAGGAAGATAGATAGATAGATGGATAGATAGATAGATAGATAGATAGATAGATAGATAGATAGATAGTATTTTTTTGGAAATTAATACAAAAACAAGACAAATTTAAGCTTCTATGGATGAACTGTAAGAATATGCCTGTAATCCCAACACTCAGGAAGCTGAGGCAGGGCTATCACTGTGAGTTTGAGACCACCAGGGGCTAAAAAGTGAGCTCAAGACAAGCCCGAACTTTGTAGTGAGACCCTGTCTCAAAAAGACAAAGATAAAATAAAATAAAGACCATACCAGCATCTCTTCCTCAGTTATTCTTGAATTTCAAATTAATTTAAACAATTTTTTTTTTTTTTTTGTGGAACCTGGGATTGAACTCAGACCATTGGGCTTCTCAGGGAAGTTCTTATTCCACTGAGCCATCTCCCTGGCCCCAAACAAATTTTTTTTTTAAAAAAATGTGAGCCATAGTTTCTCTTCTTGCATTCCCTGTATCCACTTCTCCAGATTCAATAACTCCAGTATAAACTATTCATTTATGTACTTAGCAATAGCAAGAATGTATTTAACAACATGATTTATCCTAAAAACAACTGAATCATTCACAATGTTTTAAACATTTTTCACTGGCCTCCTTGGGCCCATTCTGTACTTGTTTTCTACCTTATTTGTGTTATAGGAGGCTGACTTTTCTGGACTGAAACAGTAGAGTCTCTTAGGCTCTAGCTTGCAATTGTGTGCCAGTGAAAGTTGCTGGCAGGAGATCATAAAATGAGAAGAGAGTATACCTTGGCTTTTATTCTTTTTCTTCTTAAAGCCATCTTTATCTTCCTCAGTTTTTGATAACCACCCTGTCTCCATCCCCTTCATGCTTAAACAGCTAAAGGTAATCCTCAGCTTCTAGGAGGAAATACTCTTTGCTACCATTGTTAGAGCTGAGTTACTTCATTATTCTTGGTTGGTTTTCTACCTCTGTCTGCACTCTTGAAAATAGTATTTTTGTTAAATTCTACTAGCTTATCATGAGATTGCTATCTATTTCCAGCCATAATCTAAATGATGTTAGAGAACTTTTCCTGTGTGTGGTTTGAATTTATATTTATTACTTTCCTGCAGCTCACACAAAACACTTAGAATTGGTAAATTATAAATAACAGAAACTTAATGCACAGAGTTCTAAAGGCATGGAATTGAAGGTCAAAACACTGGTGAATTTAATGCGAGTGAGGACCTATTTCTTTTTTCTTTTTTTTTTTTTCATTTAATTTTATTTTATTAAAATACAAATGTCAATCAGACATTTTCAAGACACCTTAACCATACAGATTTGATGAACTATTTCTAAGATTCCTGTATTATCACATAGTAAAAGGGCAACAGGCTCTCACAATCCTCATTTACAAAAACATTAATTTCACTCATGATGGCTGTCCCACCTCTTAATATCATCACATTGAAGATTATGCTTCAAAACACAAATTTTAAAGAGACAAAGTGTTCAAAGTTTAACACTTTTTTTTTTTTCGTTCAGAAACTTATTGAGAATTCTGCAACACTGTAGAAAAAGTTGCACCAGCAATGGTGACATGGCTTTAATGTCACCTAACACTGCTGTTTGGCTCTGCTTTTCTATACAACATTGTGCCAGTCCTGCTCTTTAGGACTGTCTCTGAAATACAGGTTTCAGAATCTAAAGCTTCTGCATCTGAAACTCCCAATTCCTACATGTGTGACTTTGAGTAGGTTTCTTTGTATGTTTGAAATTAGTTTACTTTTTGTGAAATAGAGAAAATGTCCTCCTCCTAAGTTTCTATAGTGGTTAAATATGGTTATACTTTTAAATGGCCCTGTGATTATGTAGGTTATTGATAAATGTTAGGTTTTATCTTTTGTCTTCTCTATTAAACTTTGCCCTGTTTTTCTTTCTTTTTCTCCTCTGCCATGCATTAACTTGAATGTTGCTTTGCATTTGTTTTCTAATTTGTCATTTTACTCTAAATGTCTGGTCCTTCTGAATCTACTCTGTATTTCTTAGTGTAGTGTAATAGAATAATGGGAAATTGAAAAAAATGCGTATAAACTTCATCGTAACTGTGAAATATTATGGTTGTATTTAGATATTCCCTAAAAACCTCTTGCTCTCACAGGCAGGGCTTTTGGAAGCTGACTACATTATGGAGTAATAGAGCTGACTTGCTGTCAGGAGGTAGGATCTGATCAGAAGAGCCAAGTGGACATGGTCTAGAAGGACAGATCTTCCTCCTTACTCTCTGTCTCATTGTTTCTTTATCTAAGTCTGCAATTTCTGGCCAAAACTTCTGAGTTGAGAGCTGAAAGGAACCTCTCCTCCTTTCAACTATAAATTTCAGCTATTTTGTCCCAGCGATAAGGAAAATGACTAAGACAGAGGAAAATATATAACTTATCTTATTTTTTAACTGAGGCTTAAAGAAACTACACTGGTTCAAGATCTGATAGTTAAATCATAAAATATGATTTAATCTTATGGTCAGATTTTAATTCCCATCCTTTTTCTGTTATATCATAAGGCTCTTTTCTAGTCTTAAATAGTTTACCTTTTTTGTACTTTTTTCATTCATATTGTTATTAAGCATCAGTCTCTTTTATTTAATCACCTAGTTGTTACTTTTCTTATTCTCTAATCTGTCTTCATTAATTTTTTTGTGATTTTTATCTTATTGGTGGGTTTTCTCCAGAGAGCACATGATAAAAACTTTAAAATTATTATAATGGAAACACAGGAAACCAGCATGTATGTTTTGAAGTAAGGTATTTATTTATAAGTGATATTTGTTTCTCCTTTAGTCATATGCTTGGCTGTTGTCTTTGCATGCCTTGCCCTGTGTTTATAGTTAGACATTTGCCAGTATTAGGCAACACAGGAGTTCTTATGAAAGAACATGGTAACACAGAAGTGATAGTAGCATCAGTGCACCCCTGAATCTAGGGCTCACCATGTACTGTGTGACATTAGACAAATTAAACTTGTTTTTTATTGTTCATATTCTTTATTTATAAAATGAGGGTGATAAAAATAGTGTGGGTAGGATGGGGCAGTGAGGACATCAGCATTATAGAGTTCTTGTTACAATTAAATATGATAGTATGTTAAATATATGTATTTTTAAGTAATTTTTGGTGCCACTAGTAAATTTATTATCAGTAGTTGGGGCCCAAAAGAGTCCTGATTTTTGAATTTGTGCTCAAGCCACTACATGTATTCATTAAGTTTTGAACAGAATAGCTACTTTATTTGGAGTTCAGTTAGGCCACTGCCAAATGTGTCAAAAAGCACAGCGTCCTAGAGGTACCCAGTGCAGAAAATCTCCTTTATTCTTACTGCTTGGTCCTCTTTATGATCCACAATAAATTTGGTGGTGCCTGTGGCTAAGTATTTTAAGGAAATTGGTAGGATTAAGTTTCTCCATTCATCACAGCAGGATACAGCCTGGATGGACCTAGCAACAATGCAGTCTTCCTCTCATGCCGTTTAAGACTTACCTGACAGCTTCTCAAGGCTCTCTAGGTCCCCTTCACAAACAGCGTTCTATGCTAAAAGACTTGTCATGGAAGAGCGTTTCTTGTCCCAGTTAATTTCTAATTATTTTATTAAGTAAAACAAATAGAATAGGATTGGAAAACATAGTAAAAGAAAGATGAAAAATAGATTTGTTGTATTTAACAAGAATGGAAAGTGCATCAGAATAGGCAATATTTTCCCATATCCCAGATCTTTATTCCTGTTGATTTTTCCCCTTTTCTTTCTCCACCTAGAAATTGTTACTACTCTTTTAAGAACTAATTCACTGTATATTCACTAAGTATATATATATATATATATATATATATATATATATATATATATATATATATATTCACAGTCTATGGGAAATTATATATATATGGACTGTGAAACCCTGGAAGGCAAACTATTTTTATCTGCTCCACTAACACAGAGCCTGGCACATGAAAGGTATTTGACAAATGAAAAAAATCTAACCTGGTATTTTCAAAACATTGGAAGAAAGTCTCGCTTTTCCCATGTAATTCAACCACAGGGTCTAATGTTTTCCTAAAATACTTTTATGGAGATCCAGTTAAATGTTTCTTTTGTTCAAGATACACAATCAAAAGCAATAAACAATCATGCTAAATTTTTGAAGTGCCAAAGGAGTGTAGAAAGAAGAAATATTACACAGGCCGAAGAAGTAGACTTGAATGAGTTCTGCAGTGATCAGGCCTCTTGTAGTGTATGACACTTCTTCACCCTTTAACATTAGTGAGAGCTGCTGATCTTGACCTTAAGGAGATCACAGTCCCACTGTAGATTAAAGCCATGTTGAAGGTAGGTTGTATTTAAATGTGTGTAATTGAATTCTGAAAAAAGAGTGGGGTAGTAGTAGGGTAGGAGGAGAGTCAGTGATTAGCTGAGTTAGAGAGGCCAGAAAATGCCTCCTAGAACAAAGCTTTAAAGGATACACAGGAATTCTAGTGCAGAAAATTTCAGGTGAAGAGAAGTGGACCTGCAAAAGAATGTTGGTAAATGCGCAGTGTTGTGAGAACTATGCAGTGACCTATCTAACAAATGAATCTAATAAAACAGAAAATATAAAATAAAAGTGTAGTGGAAGACTGACTGAGCACTAAACTCATGCAGATATGTTTTGAGTTTATCCTGAATAGCAGCCTTTTGAGAAATAAATAAGTTTAATAAAATAAATTCTCTTCCTGGTATCATAGTGTTTAGGAAAAGGCAGGCCAGACCAGAGGGCAGAAGTGTAATTCTATACCCTTTCTCAAGGACATAATGTTTGTTAGGGGGAATGTAGTGATCTTTATTTTTTAGTACAGTATACCGTAGAGAAAATATCTTTTGAACTGAATTTTAAAGTAGAAATGGGAATTTAGGCTAAAAAACTTTGTGCCTAACATATAAGTAGTTGGTAAAACAGATGGAGGTAAAAGAATGTGAAATAGGTAGGAAAGACCAGATATAGCTCTACACCCTTTCCTTCTGTGACTCCAGGAATATAATAGGTTAATCAGGTATTGGCAATCTTTTAAAATGAAGGGATATAGAAAATAAATTAAAGTCTCTGGGTCAAGCACAGGGTGTTTGCATTCAGAACTTCATCAGAATCTTCATTCATGTTCTTCATGTGAGCTCAGATATGTAACTTCACTTAGCTGAACTTTGTTTCCTGATACATAAAATTGTCATGATATTAATGAATTTGAAGGCTTGTTCTGAGAATTAAACAAATCTGTATATAACTTGATTTTTAAAGATTTGTTCTCCTAAGGAGGAGAAATAAAAGACAGAACCTAAACTGGGCCAATCAAAGGGAGTCTTCAAGACTTCAGGCCATATCTCTATGCTGTTATCATCCAAGTACTGTAAAGAGGCTAAGAAGCAACATAAATAGGACCCTGTAAATATAGATCAAAACATCCTTATTGACTGTCAAAAATAAGACTGCAGCAGCATTAAGGCACCCAGATGAAACACACCAGCACTTACCCACAGCGAAATCTATAAAGTGCTTTCGATTGCTCAGGGGATCTTTAGATATAGCATCATTTTCTCTATCTTATGGATGACTTGGCCACCTCTGCTATGAATTTTTCATGAATCCCCTGACCCAGCAGCTCTTGCCTGTGGAGAGAGTAATACAGTATTGATTTCAGAGTTACGTTTCTGTCTTTTTCACCACAACAAGATTTTTGTAGCCTAGAAACCTCAATCCCCTATTACTCATTAGAGACTAGCACAACTTTTCTTAGATCTGGATTTCAAGAGGCGAACCATTTAGCTACTGGTACAAAAAATAGCCTTTATAGTGGAATTTTAACTGATCTCAATAATAAGAGTAGCTGTTAATAAAAACTTCTCTAATTGAACCAGTATAGGTAGGATTATAGAGAATCCCAAGAAGAGATTAGTCTCCTTTGTCTCTCTCACAATTAGAATGTTTTCCTAGATACCTGAAAGAACTTATTAAAAATATACCAGCAGGCTAAAAAAGAAAAAAAAAAAGTCCAACAGGAAAATGCAGTTCGCCTTTTAGTATTTTTTTTCTGTATAATTTTTGGAATAGATGTCTAGGTGGTTCTTATTTTTACAGGTCCTTGGTCATATAAGAAAAATGAAAGGAGGTCATGCTGTTGGTAGTTTTTATTTAAACTGCTTTTAAGAAATCAAAAAATCCATATCTTACATCCTGTGAAAACTCATTCTTGCCATTGCCATGGTAACAAGACTTTTAAAAGGGAGTTAACTGAAATTTAGCTGCATATATTATTTCTTTGATTCATACTTTATATAAATGCAAATGTCATATTAATACATGTTTTACCTTAATATTTTATTCCACCATTTAGTCTTAATTAAGCTAATATTTTCCTTAATTAAATTTTGTTCTTCTTTGAATGTTTTTTCTTCTCCCCTCCTCATTGATCCCCTTTTCTGTGGACTCATCAAACTACCAAACTGTGCATTTCGAATGGCTGACATGCAATTTAGCTAACTGTCACACAGGAGATCAATTGTCTCAATCTAAGACCTCAACAAAAGATTTTTGGAATAATGCTTGTTCTGCCTAGAAATTAAGCTATTCTACCACTCTAGTAGAATATTAATACCTCCTGCTTTCACTTGTCTGTTTTCTCACTATTTGGCTCTCTCCTAAGACTGAGAAGCTGTGCATCTGATGGAGAAAACATCACCAGTGTGTCCTAGAGTGAAAGGCAGGCTTTACTACATCTTAACTTTGTGTCCTTGGAGAAGTCCTTTACCATAGAATTTTGACAGAGTCTTTTTGACATAAAATTTTCTCTTAGGTTCTACAGTGAAACAATACTTTTTTCACAGGGCTTCATGAGAATTAAACACAGCAATGTTTGTAAAGTACTTGATACAGCACTTGATACAAGATACATGATCAACAAATAATAATGTTATCATTTTGTTGTTATAATAATTATTAAGAAATGAAAAGAAAATATTGTGCACTGATAGATCTGTATTTGTGTGTATTTGATTATCTTCTAGGGGAGAAGATTAAACTCCAAGTATAGCATTCCTGAGATAACTGCTTTTCTTTTTGTTTTTCATAGAGTAAAAGGGAATATAAGTAAACAGAAAGGGGAATGGAGAAGAGAAAGCAGTGAGAGCTAGTGAGAAAGAGGAAGGCTCAGTGATTTTTGCTGTTACTTCTTGTGCAATTGCAGTTCTTTATAAAAATCATTTTCTACAACTGTGATTAGAAGGGTTTTACCTGCTTTATTTTCCAGTAGGTTCCATATTTCTGTTTTAATGTGTAGATCTTTGATCAATTCTAATTTTAGGGCTGGGGAGATGGCTCAGTGGAATAAGAGCTTCCCTGGCAAGTGCAAGGGCATGAGTTCAAACCCTGGTTCTGAAAAAAAAAATAGTTTTAATTTAGTACACACTTATGCTGCTGAGCTATCTTCCTGGCCCAGCGGATCTCATTTTGTACTTTTCTTGTACACTGTGCTTTTGCATTGCACCATTTTGTTACTTTCAACCATTTAATTGATTAAAATTATCCATTTAATTTCTATGCTTAAATTCTATTTTGTTTCATATTTATTGAGCTCAGTCCAACTAGTTGGATGTTCTAATGGGCCCAATTCCAGACTTCTGATGACAGTTATCCAGTCTTCCCAGCACTTCTTTTTGAATAGGCTATCTTTCATCTAACATATGATTTTGTTCCCTTTGTTAAAGTTCAGATAGCTGAGTGTGTCTGGCGGTGCTTAATTCTGTTTTGTTTCATTGAACCACATATCTGTTTTTATTTTAGTACTAAGTTTTCTTAATTATTGTTGCTGTGTAGTATAGGTTAAGATCAGGTATGGTGCTGCCTCCTGCTTTGCTCTTCTGGTGCAAGATTAGCTACATAATCTTGAGGAAAGATTCCTGGTTATCCTTTTGGTCCTCTTAATTCTTCATTTCTAAAATTACATAGTGAATGTCAACTTGAAGACATTTTGGAAGAAGTAAGTGAATAATGCATTTGAAGCACTCAGCTTAAGGCTGACCTTATAAATTTTATTCTATTTTCCTTCATCTGGACTTTGACAATTACTTCCTGAGCTTCATGAATATAGATGATGGCAATCTGCTGCCTGTACCTCTTTAAAGCAACTGCACCAGGCCTATCCCATGTTGGAGCTTGGGGAGACAGCTCTATTTCACATGTCACATTGCTTTACTTTTTCTTCTGTGTACTTTAGTCATATTTATTAAGCTCAGTCCAACTAGTTGGATGTTCTAATCACCCTGTCTTCTAATGTTTCTCTAATACAACTCCTGCTCGAGTGGTTCTTCTCCTTCTTTTCTTGGCATGTTTTAACCAGTATATAAAATGTACAATTTGAGATGACTCAAATCTTTCTCATTCATTCGTTCATTCGTTGGTTTGTTTGTTTATTTATTTATTTATTTATTTATTTATTTATTTATTTATTTATTTATTTATTTATTTATGTAGTACTGGGGATAAAACTCACGACCTTGCACTTGTCAGGCAAGCGCTTATGCTGCTGAGCTATCTCCCTGGCCCACCGGATCTCATTTTGTACACTGTGCTTTTGCATTGCACCTTTTTGTTACTTTCAACCATTTAATTAATTAAAATTAGTCATTTAATTTCTATATTGTAAACTATTTAGATTACCTTTTAATTTTTCAGTGTATCTTTAATGCTAAGCATAATGTCTGGAAACAAACTAAAGTCTTCTTAGCTTATTCAGCCCAATTGAAGGATTGGTGCCACCTGAATAGATCTGTGTGCACAGTTTAGCTCCAGGATTATGTGGTATCATGACTTAAGTCTGAGCTACTAAGAAGAGCAGGAATGCATGCTTTTAAATATACACTCCTGCTCTTCATTTAAAAAAAATCTCATCTTGTTTCGTTAGAAAATTATTTCCCACATTCCTTGCTACAGAATGCTGATCTGGAATCTATTATTTTTTAGAAGAACTTCCTATTATGACCCCTTCAGGCAGAGTCACAATGAAAGTAAGCATTTTAGTTTTTGAAGTAGCAATGAAATTGGACCAAAGTCAATCTACTGTCTCAAAATATATTAGATTACTGACACCCTTTTGGTCTGAACACTTACTAATGAGGGTTAACTCCTTTGCTTCCCTGTAAATTGTGAAATGTCTTAACAAGGATGCTTGAATTCAAATGTTTAAGTAGAAAATAAACACTTTCCAATTAACATAATCTTACAGCTCCAGATTGATCAAAGCTTCCTTTTGGAAGATTCTTGGAGTTTGTGGAGCTGAACTGAGGTGCTACTGTTTGCATATGAAGAAGGAAGACAATAATTTCCAGTAAGAATGTCTTATAGCAGTTAAGGTCAAAAGCTCCTCAAAAGAGATTGCCCAGTGGTAGTTTTAGCCTGACACTAACTACATTTGGTATTTTGTCCCAAATTTCCACCTTTCTTTGCTTGACAGTTGTGTCTCCAATGCAATAAGCATATAAACTAGAGTGGTAGCCCTTATAGGGGTGGAGAGAACAAATGAAAGATACCAGTAGAGCTTTCATCAGGGCGCTATCTGCCTGGAAGATGAGAATTTTACTCTAAGTGTCTTAGGCTTTACATTTTTGGAAAAATTGGTGGTTAAGTAGAGGGAAAAATGAATTCCATCAAGGACTGCAGTATATAGTATTAATAACCTATATCTTGTTGTTGACAAGAGCTGTATTTGAACTTTGGTTTTTATTCTTAAAGTGTGCTTGCTACATCATTTATAGGGCTGGAAAGATAGCTTAGTGGACTAAAGCGCCTGCATAGGTAGAGTGCAGCAGCTGGGGTTCAATCCCCAGCCTGCAGTGCCAGGGCCCTGTCCCCAGGATGCACTGAGACTGCAGTTGAGACTGGGCATGGTGTTGTGTGCATGTATGGGAGGCTGAAACAGGAGGATCATTACGAGTCAGATCTATGTAGTGAGACCCTGTAGAATCTGTACTAAATACAAAAATAAAAAATAAAATAAAATAAATTAATTTTTTTCTTGCTCATTCATTATATGAAACAATTGTATTTTAGATATCCATATCTGATAAGGAACTTATTTCTCATGTCCACAAGAGAACACCTTTAAAAAAAAAGAGATCCCAGATCTCTGTTCTTAGTATGTCTTTCTTTTGTACAAATTTCAATGATTCATCATACCCACAGAAATGTTTCCAGAATGGTGTTCTTTAGAATTTTAGATGTTCCTTAAAAACTGTGTCGTAGACAAATTGGTTGAGAAAAGGCAACTTTAAAGAAAATTAAGGGGCCAGGGAGATGGCTCAGTGGAATAAGCGCTTCCCTGGCAAGTGCAATGACCTGAGTTCAATCCCTTATTCTGAAAAAAAAAAAAAAAAAAAAAAAAAAAAAAAAAAAAAAAAAAAAAAAAAAGAAAAAAAGAAAATTAAGAAGGCTATTCTGTTAATGTTTTGAAAAAATGGATATATCATTTTAAAGTATACATTGAACAAAATTCAGAAAATAAAAATAACATATGAGGAAAATTAAATGTCTTTAATTTACTCTCACTTGGGTATCCAATTCCCTCCCTGAAGCAACCAATGATATTAGTTTCCTACAAAGCCTTCTAAATATATTCGTATACAAGAATTCACATCTGTATATTTTTCTAATTGCTTTAATATTAGCATAATTTCTTTTATCTAACTTGCATTTTATTGAGCAAGTGGTTTGTAGAGAATAATAATAGCTAGTATCGGGCTGGGAAGATAGCTCAATGGAATAAGTGCTTGCATTGCAAGTACAGGGTCCTGAGTTCAATCCCTGGTGCCATCAAAAAAAGAAAAAGAAACAGAAAACATTACATTTGGGACTAGGGAGCTGGCTCAGTGGAATAAGTGCTTCCCTGGCAAGCGCAAGGGCCTGAGTTCAATCCTCATTTCCGCAAAACAAACAAACAAACATAAGGATAGCTAGTATTTTTAAAGAATATTATGTGTACCATAATTAAGGACTTTATTTATAAAACTTATTTAATTACCATAGATATAGGTGATAGATAATAATTACCATTTTACTGATAGAGAAACATTGGAATGAAGAAGTTATACAGTTTGCTGTATGCAACTCAGAAGTGGCAGAATGCGGCCCAAATGATGAGTCTGATTATAGAGCACTTTCTTTCAAGCACTATACCTCTCAATTGCTATATGTAAATTAGTTCTACCTCATTTGTATTAATTGTATGATATTTTACAGAAATATAAGTTATTTAACAAGTATTTTTGTTGATTTTCTCTTATAGATAATTTTGTTTCCAATATTAGCATTAAAAATTAAAATTTTGTTTCCAATATTAGCAATAAATAATATTGTTTCCAATATTAGCATTATATATATACTGCTGTTATGAATATTTTTGTATAAAGAAAATATATCTCTAGGAAATTTTTCTATAAATAAAATTGCTGGACTAAAGCACATTAGTACTGAAAAATTATTTTCTACAAAATTGTGTTATTTTTAACCAGATGAAATTGATGTTTTTATAATTTAAAAAAGAGAGAACAGTAGCAAGTTCTCATGGTTCAAACAAATTTTAATAATATTTGTTCATACTTCTACCAGGGGTCAAACTAAGATGGGAGTTTTTGGAGCAGGCTTCCTTTGTTGAAGTAATAAATAGGTTGATTTTCTAAACAGAATTTTAAAGCAATAGTAAAACAGACTAAATGCTAGCTTTTGTATGCCAGTGAAGTTGCAGATCTAAGCGTGGTGACAAAATATTCCTTCCTGTCAAAGCTGGCCATGCGTAGTCCAACTATTGCTTTTTCCAACTATATGTTTATAAATTTTAGAGTCTCCTGTAATGGAATTTCAGTTGACTAGTCTATTTAGGAGCCTTAAACATTTTGTCAGAATATGTTTTGGCTTCTTAACCAACACTCAAATCAAGGAAAGCTTGAAGTGAGGTATTCAAAGCCCTAAAAGAAAACGATTTTCAACCCATATTGAGGTACCCTATCCTTCAAACTCAGTAGAGATATAAGATATTTCTATGACAAAGGACAGCTGAAGAAATTTATAACACCAGTCTGGCTCTTCAGAATGCTCTGAAGGATGTATTGAAAGAGAAAATGGAGGCCAGAGTCATGAGGACAACAACAGAAAGAAGCTGCCAGGAAAGATAAGCAGATAAACAGAAGCAAAAGACAGGGAATAAACACCAAGAAAGTAACATGAATAGGGTAAGCCAACACATATCAGTGATACCTGTCAATCTAAATGGTCTCACTTCACTTATTAAAAGAAACAGATAAGCAGAATGGATCA
Source organism: Ctenomys sociabilis (assembly GCA_004027165.1). Taxonomy (NCBI): domain Eukaryota; kingdom Metazoa; phylum Chordata; class Mammalia; order Rodentia; family Ctenomyidae; genus Ctenomys; species Ctenomys sociabilis. The sequence continues at coordinate 26,662 of PVKA01008496.1, forward strand.
AGAAACAAGACCAAACTAATGGTACATTCAATAAACACATTTAACCTCAAAAAAAAAGAATTCAAGCTAAAAGTAAAAAAATAGAAAGGAACATTCCATGTAACAGAACTCAGAGAAAAGCAAGGGAAACTACTTTATTTGTAGACAATATAAACTTTAATTCACAAGTAATCAAAAAAGACTAAAGAAGGTCACTATACATATATTAAGGGAAAACTCCAAGAGGAAGAGATAACAATCATAAATACATGCTTAAAAAATAGCAGTGCACCCAAGTCCATAAAACAACTACAAACATGAAAAACCAAATAAGCAGTAACACAGTGGGGACCTTAGTACTCCACTGCTACAAATACATAGCATAACTATACAAAAAGAATAACAGAAAGTATCAGAATTAAACCAATTCTTTGAAAAAATGCACTTGATAGTTGTCTGTAATGCTCCACTACAGAACATCAGAATACACATCTTTCTCAGCTGCACAAGAAACATTCTTCAAAATAGACTACACATTCAGAGGAACTGAAATCATCCCATGCATACTGTCTGACCATAGTACAGTGCAACTGGAAATCAATGACAAAAGAATCCTCAAGAACTACATAAACACTTGGAAATTAAACAGAACCCTTCTGAACAATGAACAGGTGAACCAACAGAGGAAATTAAAAAAAATTAAATAATAGCACTGGTGCAACAGACTGGAACCTATGAGTTACTGAGAAAGTTGTCCAATGACAGAAATTGATAGCAATAAATTTACATATCAGAGATATAGAAACAAGTAGCAGTTGAATAGTGAATTTCAAACTTTTAGAGAAGGAACAAATGAAATACAAAGCACACATACAAGGGAGGAAATTATAAAGATAAGAGCAGAAATTAATGCAATTGAGACTATGAAGACTGTATAAAGAATCAATTAATGAAAAAGTTGTATCCTTGAAAGAATAAATTAAATTGATAAACCATTAGTTAACCTCATCAAAAAGGAAAAAAGAACTCCACCAATTCGAGTCTTTAAGAATGGGGGTGAGGTGGGGAGATAGATCAGCAGAATAAGCACTTGCTTGACAAGCACAGGGGCCTAAGTTTAATCCCTGGTTCTGCCAAAAAAATAGGGGGTGCTGATGAGATAGCTGAGCCAAATAAAGTGCCAGATTAGGCAAGCTTAGTCAAGTGCATGGAGCACAGTTCGATCCTTGGCACCACATACCACATCAGCCACATCTCAGGGCAGGCTGAGCCTGCCAGAGTTGAGGGAGGCTGAAAGTAAGAGGAGCACCACGAGTCCGAGCTGTGTAGTGAGACCTTGCAACAACCAAATACATTTTAAAAAAAGGGCAGTGGGGAATCACAATGGATCATACAGAAATCCAGAATATAGTTGAACCTATTTCCATTTTCTGGAGTATAGAACCTGTACTCCACTAAGATAAAAAAACATAGAAAATAATAACAGATTCCTACATGCAAACAAACTGGCAAAAATAAATCAAGAAGATGTAAGAATTTATATAAATTTATGTCAGCCAGTGAAATTGAAAATGTATTAAATACTTAGCAGCAAATAAAATTTCAGGTCTTGATGGATTTACCGTTGAATTCTATAAGAAATTTGACAGCTAGTGCCACTAATGGTGAAACTCGGAGGAAGGTGAAAGGGAAGCAGTACTTCCAAAATCAGTCCTGGAAAAATGTATGACCCTGAATCTAAAACCAAAAAAGAACACAACCAATGATGAAAAGTAGAGGCATATCTCTCTAATGAACATAGATGCAAAAATCCTCAATAAGATACTTGCAAATAGAATGCAACAAATCACCAAGATTACATGCTATGTCCATGTGTGATTTTTTTCCAGATATACAGGGATAGTTCAGCATAACAAATCAATAAATTCAATACACTATATTAATATAACTAAAGACAAAAATTATATGATCATTTCAATAGAAATCATGGAAAGCATTTGACAAAGTCCATACTTATTCATGATAAAACCCTACAGAAAACTGTAATAGATGTTTACCTCAATCTGGCAAAAGCCATCTGAGTAAAATCAATAGCCGACAGTATTCTAAAAGGACAAAAATAGAAAGCTTTCACACTAAAATCAGAAATAATACAAGTATGTCCACTATCACAACTTCTACTCAATGTAATTCTGGAAACATTATCCAGAGCAATTAAACAAGAGAAATAAATGAAAGGATAAAGATAGAAAAAGAATAAGTTATATTATCATTATTTGTAGATGCCATGATACTCTATATAGAAGACTCCAAAAACTTTACCAAAAACTTCTAGATTTAATAAACAGAGTCAACAGTGTAGCCAGATACAAAGTCAGTAATCAAAAATTAGCAGCATAACTATACATAAGCAATAAAGTTACAGTGAGAAAAATTAGTGAATCCATATCCTTTATTATAATGTCAACAAAAAAGAATATTAATTAGAAATAAATCTAACCTAGGAAATGAAAGATCTATATACATTGAAAATTACAGTACTCTGAAAAAGGTGATATAAGAACATTTTAGAAAGTAAAAAGATTACCCTTGCTCATGCATAGGAACAGCCCACATAATGAAATAGCTGTACTCCCACTATTGTTATACAGAGATAATACAGTCCAAGCAAAATACCATTAGCATACCTCACAAAAGTAGAGAAAATACTTCTAGAATTCATTTAGAACCAAAAGAGACAGAATAGCAGAAGTAATTCTGGCCAGCAAAGGTAAGTCAGGAGACATCACTATCTCTACTTGGAAATTATACTGCAAGGCTACTGTAATAAAAACAGTATGATGTTGGCAAAAATCAGACTAGAGGATCAGTGGAACAGATTAGAAGACACAGATACAACCTCAAACACACTCATCCATCTTCTTTTTGACAAGGGAGCCCAGTGTGTTCACTGGAAGATAGCTTCTTAAATAAATAATGTCAGAAAAAAATGGCTTTCCATATCCTAAAGACTAAAACTAGACCCAGGCCTATCACCATGCACTAAAGTCAATTTGGTCAAGGATCTCAGTATTGAAACAGAAACGCTAAATGTAAAGGAGGATAAAATAGGTAGAAGTCCTGAAGATGTAGGTGGAGAGACTTCTTTAACAAAACAAGATTGTACAGGAGATACTACAAAAAATAAATGAAGTCTCACCTTACTAAAAAGCTTTTGATAACAAAAGAAATCAACAGCAGAGTAAAAAGACAACATGCAGAATGAGAAAAAATAGTAATAGCCATGGTGCCTCAGACAAAGAATTGAAAATAATCAGACCCCCAAATTCAAAGACCCAATCCAAAAATTGTCTCCTGGGATGAATGTATAGTTCTTAGATGAAGAAATATAAATGGTGTATAAATATAATAAAAATTGTTCAACATAATTGGTAACCTGAGAAATGCAAATTCAAAGACCATTGAGATACTGTTGCACTATAGAAAGAATAACCATCTCAAGAAATCAATCAGTAATAAATGCTGGAGGGAAAAAGGAATCATTCTTCACTGGTTTTTCTTGGATTGTAGACTGGTGGGACCATTGTGTAAATCAGTGTAAGGTTTCCTTAATAAAGTAGGATTAGAAGTCCCATTTGACCCATCTATTTCTCTTCAGGTTATCTTTCTATAAGAACATTATATTGCAGTAATATGTACATCCTTGTTTATAGCAGCACAATTTGTAATAGCTAAATCTTAGGAACAATGCAAATGCCCATCAAAGGAGGAAAGGATAAAAGAAATCTGTTGTTTTCTTCTATAATGCAATACTACATAGCCTTACAGCGCGATAAATTGGAACCATTTGTAGGTGAATGGATGCAACTAGAGATCACACTTTTAAGTGAAATAAGTCAGCCTACATGTGTAAATATCATATAGTCTCACTAGTGTGAGAAGCTAAAGAAGTAAATAGAATCCAAAATGTATAATAAATATTGTGAATTGGGAAGAAACTGTTCAAAATAGCAATAAAAGAAACCAATAAGGGAAAGGGAAGGAATGAAAAAGGAAAAATAAATAAATATTTGTGTGTGTGTATGTGTGAATACACACACACACACACACACACACAAATATACAGCTAAGAAAGATAAATGGCTAGTTTCTTTTAGTTAACTGAAAAGTTTGTGCTAATATTTTTGGACACTATCTCATGCTTATATCTTGCACTCTGAGTAAACTACTCTGGAAATGACAATATGCAATGTATTAACTATTGTTACTGTCCTATTATCTTTTTGAAATTCTGTTTTATTGAATATTAAAAGCCATTAGAGAGAAACAATGAATAATTTATAATGACAAACCTATCAGAATAATTACAGATTTCTCAATACAAAATTTTAGACCAGGAGACCTTGGAGGAGTGAATCAAATGAAAGAAAAAACAAAAACCTTTCATTGTACATTATAATATTCTATGAAAATATCTCTCAAAGTTTAGGGAGAAATAAACAATTTCCGTGACAGAGACTTGTAAGACCTTCAAGACCACAAGCCAGAACTACAAAAAGTAAGCAGTTAATAAAAAAAACCCAATAAATCATAACTAATAAAAAGAATGAATATATATATATATAATCTCAGGATAGTTTATATACAATGTAAATTGATCTTGAAAATTTAACATTAAAATGGTAATATTGCTGGGGAAGTAGCTCAGTGAACTAAGGGCCTGCTTTGACAAGTGCAGGGAAAAGGATTTGATCCCCAGTCCCACATGTCACCCTGTCCCCACTCCTGGGGCACGCTGAATTGGTGAAGGAGTCTAGGCATGGTGGCACACACCTATAATCCCAATTCCAGTGCTGAGGAGGCTGAAAACACAATTATCACTACAAGTCTGAGCTGCGTAGTGAGATCCTGTACCAAACACATAAATGAAAAAAATATATAAATAAAAGACAAGAAATACCCACTTAACTGTTTGATTCATTAAATTTTAAAATAAATTTACAGTTTTTCTGTTTTTGCCAAAAGGCTTTTGAAAATTATTGATGAGAGAGTTACAGAGCCACTAACAAAGTTCGATTATTTCTACTACCCCAAGAAGTTACCTTGTGCAAATTTGCAGTTAATTTCCTTTCCCATTTCCAGACCTACAGTAATAGAGATTTTCTTTGTGTCTATAAATTTACATAGATATATAGTAAGGGTCAGAGGGTGTTCAAAGTCTACTAGATCTGACTCATAGTGATCTGCCTATTTACAGCTTCCCAAGACCTAGGATTACAGGCATGTACCACCACACCAAGTCTTGAATATTTCATATGAATAGAATCATACATTGTGTAGTCTTCTGCATTTGCTTTCTTCCTGTTAATGTTTTGAAAGTTCATATATTGTCTGTCACATATAGGCAGTTTAAATTTTGTGCTAAAAATCATTACGTTGTGTAGATGTAGCACATTTTGGTTGTTTATTCACTAGATGATAGACATTTGGATTGTTTTGAGTTTTAAGTTATTGAAGAATAATGTGATTATTATCATAATATAACTAAATCATAACTACATTATAATTTTGACTCCAGACAAAAACCCTATCAGCTATGCCTATCAGCAGCTGTAAGGATTTGCTTGGCGTGATTCATTCAGGGATACTCCATGTCTCACAACAGACTTGGTGCAGAGTGATTGTCCTGCAAAATGACTTGAGTTTTTCCTGCTTTAAGATGGAATTGTATGCCATTGTATATGAATATCACATTTTCTTTATCTATTCATCTACCTATTGACCTATAGGGTGCTTCTAAGATTTAGCTATTATGAATTGTGTTGCTATAAAATAATTGGGTATGCACGTATTGTTGTAACACCTTTATTTCTTAGAAAGACACCTAGAAGGGCAGTAATGGGAACAAAATTATGTAATTCCTAGTTTTAGATTTTTTGAGGAATATTCATACTGATTTCCATAATAGTTACACACTCCCACATGTACCATATATCTGACGTAGTTGAATAGTAGCTGAACAATATATTTATAACTAGGCCTTGAAAACTTAATCTGTAGTATTTATTAAGTTGACAAATTTCCATGAATCTCAGTTCCCTAAAATTATAACATCAATTGGTTTAGTGATTATTTAAGAGTATAATATATCTAGGTACTTCTAGAAGAGACATTATATTTTGTTTATTTCTAAATTCCTAGTAGCTAATATAGTTTATGATCCAATTAATGTTCAAACCATGCTTATTGAATTTTGAAATCAAGAGCAGACAGGCACCCATAAAAAAAATGGAGAAAAATTCCTGGGCTATAGTATGAGTGAATAGGAGTTGATTCAGGGCTGTGGAGAATTAAATTTAATCCTTTGTATTGGATAGTAACTTTGGATTACTTCCCCAGTGATATAGATGATGGTAGATTTTTAACTGCATCTCTGACAGAAAAGTACTTTTGATCTCTCCTAGACAATGATCCTTATCTTTGTATATATTGATTTGTTCATATACTGATTGGTTTATAAATACTCCCTGAATATCTGCTATACACTAGAATTTGTACTGGTTGCTGATAATGGGAAAATGAATAAGATGGATTTAGTCTCTGTCCTTGAAAAGGTCTGTGGAAGATTGCATCATCCACAAGTAGTAGGTACAGTATAGGATTACAGAAGCTATAGAATAAGGATACAAAGGAAATATTGGGCTATAGTAGTAGAAGTGGTATTTTATATTCCTGGGGAAAATTTTATAAAAGGAGATTTTGCTCAGTTTAGATAAGGAGTAACAAATATATTTTAAAATAGTTTAGTAATTTAAGTTTTATTGACCTCCCAGTTTTTAGAAAAGCTAAACTTAAGGTCATACTTCTCAAGTTTGATGTATTATATACAGATCATTCAGAATAGGAGTAAAAAAAAAAAAATATATATATATATATATATATATATATATATATATATATATATATATATATATAATTATTGTGAAGATAAAAGGGATGATCTAGTTTTTCTGGGACTTTCCAAATGATTCAAGGCACAAATTTTATTATTATTAATTAATATTATTAATTAATTTATTTAGTATAGGGTCGATAGCGTCTCACTACATAGATTGGACTTGTAATGATCCTTCTGTTTTCAATCTCTCAAGTGCTGGGATTACTATCATGCACCATCATGCCCAATCTCAATGAGTGTCTCAGCACGCCCCAAGGGTGGGGCCAGCATGGCATACCAGGGATCCAACCCCAGTCCCTGTGTCTGCCTAAACTGGTACTTTAATCTGCTGAGCTATCAATCCAGTTCTAAAGCACAGATTGTATACCCTGATATGAACACCCATACTCTAGGCTTTGTACCTCGGATATAGCCCCTCAGAAATCATGACTGTGATGAAACTAAATCTATTTAATGAGATTCTGTTTCATAGCGAAAAAGCACACACCTATAGGCAGCATATAGATAATTTTTCCAAAATATAGAGAATATAAATATAGGCAATTTATTATTATTATTTTTTTTTGTGGTACTGGAGATGGAACACAGGACTTTGCACTTGCCAGGCAGATACTTATGCTGCTGAGCTATATCCCCATACCCCAGGCAATTTGTTTTAAAAAAAAGATTTGTGTAAATCCAAAAGTTCTAAATTATTTTATTTTGGATTATCCTATTAAGAACTTATATAAGTTTGTTTCCAGGAGATATAACATTACTTGTCTCTAAGAAGGAAAATGAATTCTAAACTTAACTTTTTTTCAGCATTTTATGTTGAATAATGGTTGCAAAGAAATCTTTAAGGGCTGGTGAAATAGCTCAGTGAACTGAGTGCCTGGTTTGGCAAGCCCAGGGACCAGGATTTGATGCCCGTTTCAGTATACTGTGCTGGCCCTGCTTCTGGGGCACACTGAGCTGGTGACCGAATCCAGGTGTGGTGTCCCATTCTTGTAATCCCAGCACTGGGAAAACTGAAAACAGGAGGGTCACTATGAGTCTGAGCTGCATAGTGAGACCCTGTAGTAAATACATAAATGGAAAAAAATAGCCAACAAAAGCTTTAAAGTTCTTAAATAGCTTAATATGCATGGGAGACTAATTTTACTTCATTTTACCTACACTATATGGCATAAAAGAATAATACTGACCTTGGTAAGAAATGAGATAGGATACATAGAATAAGCATCAGATATCTAAGAAAGGAAACAGTAAAACCAGATTGAAAATATACTAAGATGTTTCTTATTTTGTTTTTGTGTTGGTGTATTTCAGAATCTCAAATTTTCACTCATTATATTTCACAAGAAAGAAAGGAAAGAAAGAAAGAGAGAAAAAAAGAGAGAAAAAGATCACTAATTTACACCAATCATGAGGCTTGAAACTAGCAAAAGGAAGAAGCTTTCTGAGAGAGCTGAATGAGAAGCTTGTATTGTGAGGACTAATATTACAAAATCTGTTGTTTACGCTGTTTTCACTCATTATACTGTATATACATGTTGCATTGCCAAAGAACTGTTTAGCAACATGGTGCCAGACTTTTATTTTAAATATTTGCTCTTCACTCACCTTATAATTAGTTGCAAGCAAACAGAGCCTATTTTATTTAGAGTTCTGATGAGGAGGTGTTTAAGAAAACATTTATGATTTTATCATTATTGCTGTGTAAAGGCACTGTGCTAAGCATACATGACGTAGGAATGAGTAAAACTTGTCACCTGCTGGTGAGACAGTTATCATCATACAAGAAAATCAACAGAAGGAGCTGTGGGAACACAAAGAAGGAATTGCTAGATTGAAGTAATTAGGGAGGTACTCCAGATACATGCCTTCTGAAATAAGTCTTAAAGAATGAATGGGGGGCTCGAGAGACAGCTCAGTAGAATAAGTGCTTGCCTGGCAAATGCAAGGGCCCAAGTTCCAATCTCTGGTTCCACCAGAAAAAAAATGAATGAATGGGAATGGAGCAAGAATGAGATAAAGAATTCTTTAAGAATGAGAGGAGGCAGAGGGGAAATAATGAAAATGGAAAATGTCTAGGTGAGAAGAATTGAATAAGTGGAGACATAGAGCTGAGGGACATTCTGGTACATGTATAGGTGAACAAGTAATTGAATATGATTTAATTGATCAACCTTTGATTTAAAAACACTTTTTGTGGTGCTGGCTGTTAGGGGAACAGTTTTTAAGAATTAATCTGAGAAGTTTTTATGGAGAATCTGCTTTAATGAGAAAAGCTCTGATCTTGGAAAAGATATATGTTTATTTGTTGGAGGATTGGAAACTAGAAAAAGAAATGATTAAATGATTACTATTTTTAACTAATTTTATTGAGAAAGAAATAGCAATGAGACAGTTTCAAAACAAGTTAGTAGGACAGTTACAATAATTAATACATTGCATATTGTTGTCTTCACAACAATTATGCAGAAGACAAGATGCAGACATGATATCTTGTCTAAAAACTATTAATAAAAAATCTTTCCTCTCATTGAACTAAGAGAAAGTAGCTATATATCTATCTTAACTATTTTGTGTGTGTATATATTTCACTACGAAATGGTACTTCATTTATATCCCCCATTTTTGTTTACTTTTGTCAGAGATGGGTATTCCATTGCCGTCATATATTGTAGGTACATGAATTCAGCAAAATAATCAAATATAGTCCAGTAGTCCATAATAGTGGTAGTTATCTGCAGAACTGGCAATGTCAGAAGTTGTTGACTTGAGTCTTTTATAGCTCATCATATTAATATGGCTTTACTTTTTATACCTCATTTTTATACTTTTCTGCTTAATGGTTAAGACCAAGGTAAAGCAAGACCTTTGAAACAAATAATGTAACTTTGGTATCTGACAGAGTCAGGCAAATCCCCTCAGGATTTACCCTGAAACTTTGTATAGCAGTTTGTAGATCCTTTGTCAGTGTCAGTCATGTGGATGAGTCACGGCCATTACTTGATTAATTTGTTCTCTGTGAAAGCCTGAGAGAATGTTTTCTCTCCATATGACTCTCCTTAGGCACACTCCTCATCATTGATCACTTTCTTCTGTGGCCCCATAAACTCCTTGATCAGAAAATTTGGACACCACTGAGTTACAGGTTGTTATAGTACAGGTTCTCTTATATCCTGAGTCCTCACTGACCTTTAAGGGCTATGGCTGAAATATTGGCTATCCTTGTAGCATTTCTTTTTCTCTATTTTTTTGTCTGCAAACTTAAGTTGTTAACCCTCCAGATGAGAAGCTTAATGATATTATTACCCTGTAACATAGGCAGTTGAGCTGAACATCACTATCTGTCTGAATATGAAAATATGGAATGCTTTATGAATTTGCATGTCATCCTTGTGCAGGCGTCATTCTAATCTTCTTTGTATTGTTCCAATTTTGGAATATGTGCTGCTGAAGCAAGCATGCTAAATGAATATTGATAATGGCTTTATGTGAAAAATTGTGTCATGTAAAGGATATGATTTTTGTTATGGGCAAAACATCTGATAATTATGAGCATTAGTTTCATATCTTAAAAATGGGACCTCCACAACAGTCTCACATATTTGTGTTGGGGATTAATTAGATTTTTGGAAAAGTTTTTGCAATTTTTAAAGTGTTATCTTTCCATTTTTCATATTAATAATGTTAAAAGGTTACTCTGATGGATCAGTGAAATTTGTAGCAGAGAAACTCATAGGAATCAGAGAGGCAATTTTTGCATCAAACAAATCAAAACAAATTTTTTTCTAACCAATATATTTTGTTCTTTAACCATTATAATTTTTAACTCAAGTCTTCCCCAAAAAGAAGATAAAATACTTATTTCACAATATTTTATGGAGATTAATTTAGATAATACATGCCAAACAATTTATTTCCATACTTGACATCTAGGATGCTTTAAATTATTATTTGTGTCTTATGATATTTCAAGTGAATATGAAAATAAATAAGGGGGCCAGTGAGATAGCTCAGTGGCTTAAGTGCAAGGACAAGGTCCCAAGTTCGATCCCTGGTAGCACAAAAAAGAAAAAATATAAATGAAATTATAGTAGATAAAATGTATGGTACAATATATTATTCGAATGTAGCTGTTAAAGTCATGTTATAGTAATTTGAATGTGCACTTCAAGGATGAGTATAATTGTAAGAAAAATACAGAGGAAGGACCAAGTTCATTTGCATAAATCTTCAGTGAAGTTTTTATGAAATTTAGGAATTGTGTGATCTTGGACATGTTTCTTAACCTTTTGAGAATTTTATGTTCTCATCTGTGAAAAATAAATAAGAATAGCATCACCTCAGATGTTTTACTGAATAAAATGAGTCTAAAAGATATAAAATACCTAACTGCAGTGCCTCTTAAAGGCAGATATATACCTTGAAGCTAATATTGCTTAAATTTGGGGGTCATTCACCTACATGATTTCTTCTTATGCCCTCAGTCTCATTTAATATTCATAATTTCATATCCTTTTGGTTAGAGAAGTTGTCCATATACTTGTATGCGTGCAAGTGCTGAATCTACCTCTGGTAAGTTTTAGGGGTAAAGCAACTAGGTATGTTGTTTGTAGAGTAAAACATGCTGTTATATAAAACAGTATCAAAAGGACCCAAGATCACTGAAAAACAGGTTATATTTTCCCAAGAGGACATGTAGTAAGTACCTCATGAAGTATTTAATAAAATTATTATTTTCTCCTTAGGAAATACACTGTAGAAAGACTGGATTTAAAGTGGCAATGCTAGTAATAGTGGAAGATATAATAGATGATATTTATGGTCCACTCTTACTCTAAAACAAATGATTTTCAACAACCATATATATCTAGTTAGAAGACATATCAGAGACTGCCAAAATGTCTCAAACACACTGTTTGTATGAAATCATTCTTCTCTGATAGAAAGTACTGGTAGAAGAGACCCATTGAAGGCCTGAGGTAGTGTTGCCACTAGAAAGTAAGAATGGTAGGATTTAGAGAGTAAACGTGCCTCCCATCAGACTGTGTGAAGTTAAAGTAGCAGTTTGGAGATGAAGAGAAGCTGTGAAGAAAAAGCTTAGAATGACAAAAAAAAAAAAAAAAAAAAAAAATTAAAAGCAACTAATGGTGCAACAAAGTGAAAACTGACTTTCAGGAGTCCACAAAGAGTGCTGATCTCTGGGGCTGGTTTCTCATGGGGCCCTAGAACTGGCATATATATGCCAAGTGGATTGTAGAAAAAAAGGAGTGGGTCAGTTTCATGTAGTCTAGGGTTAGAATTTGGAGTGGGTTTTTCTGTTCTAGAATGACATGTCATTACTAGTAGACACATTTACTGGATGGGGTGAGCATTTCCTAGACCTTCTAAATGCAAACAAACAAAGCACACTTTTTCTGTACTCTTAGCTCTTCTGACACCAAATGTGTCTTTTTCCCCCTCCCACTAACAACCAGTTTCCAACTTCCAGATAACAATTGTATATAATACTATAATATGATTATAGCACTAACTGCCTATAGTTAGTCAGATTTCATATATTAAAAACTTAGTTCCCAAGACATTCCCCCTCAGTTTCAGGCGCCAATTACAAATAGTAGGTCTCAAGGTACTCACACTTATATTTGAATTGAGTGTAAATTAGAAGTTCCCACAAACCATCTTCTCAAATTTGTTTAGGTTTATGACCACTCAAACTCAAGGGAATACCTGTGTTTACTGGCTTATTATCTATTCTAGGTGAATGACTAGATAGATACTTAGGTCTACATCTAGAAGATTCTCGAGAGTATATCCCCTTGGAGTAGGGGTGTATCACCCTTTTGCACATGAGTAAGTTCTTCAACTTGAAGCTCTCCAAGCTCTATACTTTAAGGAATTTTTATGGAAGCTTCATCATATGTGCATAATTAGTTTTTAACTAAATCTGTCCTACTCTCCTCTTGCACATGAGGAGTGGGCTGAAAGTTTATATTCATGGTGTGGTCTTTCAGCTCCCATCATGAACTATCCAAGAACCCATCAAGAGTTGCCTCATTAGATCAGAAGATGCCTTTATCACCCAGGAAATTCCAAAAGAGAGATCTATTGGGATCTGTAGTCAAAAGCCAAATTTTGGAATAAATACTAATTCTTCACATCCTAGCTGAGAAACTTTAAACAAGTCATAATCTATCATAACTTTTCAGTTCCTTCGGGACTAATAAAACTTTTAAAATGAAACAAAGCACATAAAGCACCTACCTGACAGCACATCACAGAGACATTCCTTTAACTTCTTCCCAATAATTTTAGGAATTCCACTCTTTCTGTTACCTTTTCATGTTGCTTTGCATACAGCATACTTTTTACTCTTTGATTTTCTATTTTCTCATGTAGGGCATAAAAATATCAGTAGTTTTCTGGAAATTAAATGAACTCAAGTAACAGTTCTGTGTGAAGCAAAAATGTAATGAAGAATTATTACTAGCAGACATAATTCTAAATTAAGAGGTCAAATAGTCTCAGTCTCTAACGAGCCACTGGTGAGTCTCTAAATAAATCCTCAGTGCTGAAACAATGATGTGCTTATTTGTATTTTTGTATTGTCAAGTGACATTATAATTGCAACTTTATAATCAAAGAACTTTAGTGAAGTCTAATGATATGGTGGTGAAATGAAATATTTCTTGGGATTTTAAAATTTGCTATTTATTTTTTCTATTTTCCTTGTATTTTCTATTTCCTTTATTTTCTGTTTTCACTTCCTTTATTCTTTTCTCTTTTCCTTACCTTTTATTTTCTCTGTAGGATTAGGATGTCAGCATTATAGTTGTCAATAGCAAAACCCATGCTTCTTTAAAAAGCCTTATAATAATGCCAGTTCTACTCTTACCAAGATAAAAAAAAAATTCAGAAGCCAATATAAGAATTAAATACCACTTAAAAACAAGTTGGAGATTGCTTTCTTCTCCTTAATCTTCTCATGAATAGCTGACTTAGTTGATGAGTTATATTTTCAACTTGCTTCCTTATCGAATTTGAGTATTTGTGATTTTGTGAATCTGCTTAAGAATTTTGAACACTGGATCTTTGTTGTTCAAATATTACATAGGGAACAGAATGTGTTGCATGAATGAAAAAAAAATCTATGAGACAGGGATGGGGTTTGGAGATGTTCTTGTTTCTCACCATCACATTCAGGGAGTGCTACAAATTGTTCTTCCTAAGTAGTTCTCAAGTATGTCACCCGGTTTCTATATGACTCTTTGGTACCTATATCTGAATGCTAAATTGCACTTTAGCATGATCCAAATAGAGTTTGATTTCCCTTTAGGCTTTCTCTACGTCAAGCTTTCTTCATCTCAATAAGTGACATAACATGAGACCACCTTTGCTATTTTTCTTGACTTCACACCATCCTTTTTTTTTTTTTTTTTCTTCTTCCAGCGTTAGGGACTGAACTCAAGGCTTTTGTACCAAAATACATTCTTATTTTTATTTTAATTTTAAGACAGGATCTTACTAAGTTGTAGAAGCTGGACTTGAACTTCTAATCTGCTTGCCTTAGCCTTGCAAAGTGTTAGGATTACAGACTTGAATGTGCCTTTGCATATGGATCATACCATTTTGTCAATCCTGTAAGGAAGCTTGATTAATCTCTATCCTGTATCTGATCATTTTTTCCATTACTTGAATCATGGGTTAGGGTATCATTATTTCTAACATGTATGCTAGCTCAGCTTTCTAATTGATCTCCCTAATTCTACTCTTGCCCCTGTAAAGACCTTCTTTATATTACACTAAACCTGGCAGCATTTATTCCCAGGGAACTTTTCTTTCATACTGAGAATTGAGATCACAACCTTGCACTTACCAGGTGCTGTGCCACTGAGCTGTATTCCTGGCCCCAGCTGACACATTTCAGTGGATTCCCAATGCACACAGAGTACAATATAGACTGTGTGCCATGGCTTACAAGACCTTACTCATGAGACCTTGCCTAGTACTTTAATCTTAGTACCTCTTTTAAACATTTCATATATTCTGGTTTAGACACAACTCTCTTGCTATGTCATGTTAATAATTCATGTTTCTTCTTGGAATCTATTTCCCTGTAACTTACATATGGCTACCCTTTAATTTATTTTTTATTTATTTTTAGTTTTTTTTCTGTGTTCAGGACGGGGTCTACAGGGTCTCACTATGTAGATTGGACTTGATCGGACTTGTAGTGATTCTCCTGTTTTTAACCTCCCAAGTGCTGGTATTACAGGAGCATGCCACCACTATATGGCTGTCCTTTTAACATTTACCTGTTTATTTAAATGCAATATCTTGAGAAAACATTCCATGACCTTTGTGGTTAATCTTTTTTTTTTTTTTTAACTACCGAGGATTGAACTTGAGACCTTGCACTTGCCAGGTAGGCAATATGCAGCTGAGTTGTTTCCCCAATCCCACTGTATTGAAACACAAAGAAGTTCCTTATGCCTAATCTGGATTTTATTTATTAGTATAGCTTTCATTGGACCTGAAGTAATTTATTAATTTTCATTGCCTGTCAGTTTCCACTACAAAGTGAGTTGCTTATAGGAAAAGATTCCAGAATGTTCTTCTTTATATCTCTATAATCTAGAGATTGTAGAGTAATACTTACCAAATATAAATGTTCAATAAATATTATTTATTTACAAACTAGTATCCTGCTAGTTTGAATCTCATCTTCTTTTACTAAACTATTATAGTAACTTTGTACTAGGCTGCTACTTGAATGAATGAATTTTCTAAAAGTTTATCACCCTTCCAAGGATTAAGGTTCATCTCAGGTTATAGACAATCCTTTTGTCAGTTGGCTTCCATCTACTTCTTCAGCCCTGCTTCTCATCAATTGAAATATTAATGTACCACCAACCACTTGTTTTAATTTGCCAAAACACGATGCTATCTATAGTTGAATGCCCTGTTCCAGTCACTCTTATGTCCTGGAAAGCTCTGCCTCAGTTTCACTCTTTCCCTGGATAATTATTATATTCTCAGTCAATACTGGAATAGCAATAATAGGTTCAGGAGAGAAAAATGAAAAAAAGACAGCTGAGGTTTTACCTGCTTCTAAGAAAGCTTTTCTAATCTCAGAGCCTGGGTTCCCTAGGCTTTGTCCTGAGTTTTCTGTTTCTTTATGCCTTAGTAGTTGTTATGCCTGATGCACTTCTCTTTACCTACTTCACCCATGTCCAACTCTTATGTGGGATACTTCCTGGGAGGGGGTAAATTTTTTCATTTCAACCAGCCCCAAGGACATGGGAACATATTTCTGTGAACTGTTGCATGCAATTCTAGTTAAGGGCAGATTCTATTCTGAATATAATTATAATTAGCTTTGTGCAGCAATATTTTACAGAGCAATGTGAACATGGAAAAAATTACAAATTTCAAATGGTGACAGGTTTGAACTAATGGCTATAAGTTGGAGGTATGAATTTCTTTTTGTATCATATGTAACAATTGCTCCTTTTTATATATAATCAACATTTATATTTTTGTTCAAAATGTGTAAGAAGAATATTAAGATTTTGATTATAAACAATATGAAAAGATCAGATATGAACAAATACTATCTCAAGAATAATCATATACAATGAAGTTTTTTGATTGTTCTAACTTAGAAGTGAAAAGTCTTGCTACAGACCGTACTATAATTTCTGAAGTAGGAATAAGTTACCAGTGATAAAGTTTTTAGTATTAAATAGTGGTTCCTACATATTGTTGCTGAAATAAATTTTCTAGTTGTATTCATTTACTCCAAGTTTTAGCAAGGAGCTGGAGGAAGGAAAACGATACCCTAGACATTTAAGGAAATGTTGGTAGGCATGTGGAACTGAGAACAAAAAGTACTCTACCTCTCCCCTTCAAAATCTGAGCTTTATCTGTCTGTCTGTCTGTCTGTCTGTCTGTCTGTCTGTCTATCTATCTACCTACCTACCTATATAGATAGATATGGTGGAGCTGGGGATTGAACTCAGGCACACTGAGCCATCTCCCTGGCCCTGAGCCCTCAATATTGGTAAGGTACTTGTTATTATAGAGAATTTTTTTCTCTAAGTATGTTAACTTTTGTCACATTTTTGATTTTCTTGTGAGAAATGCAAATGGCCAATATTCTTCCTTCCCTGATATCACAGGGGATCCTACTTATGCTTCAAGCTGTTTTTTCTTTTGCGGTTTTAAATACTATTTGCTTTTTTTGAAGATAAGTATAATTGTCTGGCTTTAACACAAAAGCTAGAAAAATCATTCAAGCAATGTTTATGATGTGCCAGGAACTGTGCTAATACTTTGGAAAATACTCTAGGTAATCTTTGCAGCAGCAATTCATGTAGATTGAGAGTATTTCAGTCACAGAAATTTGAGTTTGAATTACTGCTTAATCACTCAATTGATGCACAAATTTGGACTGATCTCACTCATTACCTAACTGTATATTGCAGTTAAGAATCTATACCATGGAGATAGTTCAGTGTCATAAGCATTTTCTTGGTGAGAGCAAGGTCCTGATTTTGGTCCCTGGTTCAAAAAAAGAATCTTGGCATAAATTAGCTGGGTCCTCTGCATTAAGCTCTCTCTGGAGGCTGTACCCAAGTTTTGGGGGTCTTTAATTGCATATGATTGTCTCTCAAGTGCACAGGAGTTTTGGCAGTTTTCAATTCCTTGCAACCTTTTTGATTGAGGCCTCATTTCCTAACTATCTCTTAGGTGGGTATTGCTGAACAGGCCATTGGCTTCCTCAAAGCAAGAGAGCTGAAAGAGCAATAGAGTCATCTACCTGGATGGGGTTGAGCATCTTAATAACTCAGTTGTATATATGACAGCTCCTAATCTTAGTATTTGTCAGAAATAAGAAACAGTTTCCATTCTTTCCCTGAAGAGAAATAGTAATGTGAGCATCAGGAGGTCAGGTTAACTTGGGCCCATTTTAAATTCCATTTGCCACACTAAATTAGTTTATTTACTAAGTTTTTATAAAAGAAAAATATTACTTACCAGTTATGGGCTGAACTTTGTCCCCTTCAAAATGAAATATTTGAACCCTAAATCTCAGTACATCTAGTAATGACTCTAGATAGATACAGGGCCTTTATAGAGATAATTATGTTAAAATGAAGCCCTTAATATGGGTCCTAATCCAATATGTGTGATGCACTGATAAGAGATTAGGACATAGACAACACAAACAGAAACAGTAATGTGAGGATCTTAACGACCACAACATTAAGCGAAATAAGTTGGTCACAAAGGTTAAATATCTCATTCTTTTTCTGATATTGGCAACCCAAAATATAAATAATTCAAAGATCAAAATAAAGGAGATATGTTAAGAAACAGGGAAGTAGACTGTAGAGATGGGAAGAGCATCTGGAGTAGGAGGAAAAAAGGAGGATGTGTTAGGGGAGGGGAGATAAAAATGATCAAGAATCAACATATGAGTGTATTAGTAACCAAAACTGAACGTAATCATGATACATCACAAGCATATACTAATAAATTTTTTAAAATAAAGCTATCTGCAAGTGAAAGAGAAAGCTCTTATAAGAAACCAAAGCATCTGACACCTTGATCTTGTATTTGTAGTTTCTAGATTTGTTAGAAAATAACTTTCTATTGTTCAAACCAGCCATTTTGAAATGTTTATTATGGCATCTTTGAAAAACCAAGAGTCAACCTCATAAATTTATTTGCTGATTACTGAATGAGCTAACAGGAAAGTGCTTTGCAAAGTATATGGTTCAAGATCTATGTTAAGTAAACATTAGCTTTCAATATTATTTACTAGTGTTATCATTAAGGTGAAACTCCTAGGAGATACAGATGTACAATAACTAGATATTGAGAGCTCTCCTATTTCATTTTTCTGTTCAGTCAAGTCTGATGCACCTCTACTATTCTTTGATTTGAGTAAACATCGAGTCTCATAAACATGTTCTGAGCTAGAGGCTGGAGAATGCAGAGATGAATGAAATGGTCTTCGTATCTGGGAATTTATATTACTGGAGGAAAGATTCATATCAGCAAATTATCTCAGGAATGATATGGTAAATTCTAATGTTTTAGAATCTTTAAAACCATAGATAAAGGGTTTGGGATTAGTTTCCTGGAGGAATGGATTAAGTGTTACGCTGAAGATTGCATTAGAATTCTCACATTACAGAAGGGGAGAGAGTAGTTTTCCCTAGCAAAGATAACCAAATATAAAACAATTTAATGTTATTAGAAGATTACACAAAGAGAAACATAAAATAATTTTATTTTGAGGAATTTCTATGAAACCCAAGAAGCAGTAAGTAATTTCTAAAACTGAGACAAAATTTGAAAAAGGGACATTTTTACACCTGCTAAGAGGATAAACAGGAGAATTTAGAGAATGATTAAATCTAATAAAACTGTTAATGATTGGATCTGTTACAATGAGTAATATGTGAAATTGTACAGATTTAGTCAATCAAAGATATTATTGATAATAAAATCATCTTCTGTTATAATTCTGTTAATGAGATTACTGTGCTTTATATTTTTAAAATAGCTGGAAATTGGGACTTGAACCTATGGTCTTCACTTTGAGCTACAGCACATGCCTTTCCTCTATTTTTTAGTTTTTATTTTGAGAGAAGATCTTACTCAGTTGCTCACTAAGCTGGGCTGAAACTTACAGTTCCCCTGCCTCACCTTCTTAGTGTGGTGGTTATATTTTACCTTTTAAAATAAGAAAAATGGCAATTTTTCAATCATTAACAATTTCATTACATTTAATTGTCAAAATTGTGGTCAGTAAAATTATGACTTGATTCAGTTTCCTTTATTTGGTTACTTCAGTGCAGATAGTCCTTGACTTTCAGTGCTTCTACTTAATGTTTTTGACTTTTTAATCTTGTATAAGTATGTAATAAATAGAAACTGTATTTCCAATAATGAATTTTGGTATTTTTTCTTGGCTAACAAAATGGATGTGACACCATTTCTTCAAGCTGGACTGCAGCAGCAAACTGTACCTTGCAGTGCATGTGTTCATGAAGATAAACAACTACTCCTCTATAGTGTACTGTATAAAAGCAGAGGTGTTCAGTAGATTAGATATATTGCAGGCATTTTGGCTTATAATATTTTCATCTTAGGTTGGTTTTATAGGACTGTAACTATTTGAAATTAAGGAATAACTGTATTGTAAGTAAAATAGGTGGTAAAAGAGGAAATTGAAAAGAGAGAAGCATGGGTGAGTGGGATAGCTCAGCTGACTAAAGTGCCTGCTTAAGCAAGCTCAGGCAAGCACAGGGACTGTGGTTTGATCCCTAGCACCACATGCAGTGCCAGCCCTACCCCCAGGGCATGCTGAGCTGGCCACAGAGTCTGAGTGTAGTGGTGTAAGCCTATAATCCCAGCTCTGGGGAGGCTGAAAAACAGGAGGATCACTATGAGCCCAAGCTGCATAGTGAGACCCTGTAACAACCAAATACATTAAAATAAAAAAGAGAAAAGCAGATTATGGGCTTTGAATAAATTAGGGTTGAAAAATCCATGAATGACAATAATAAGAATAACATTTTTGAGCATGATATTTTCTCATCTTATTTAATTTTCACATCAGCCCATGAAGTTGATATTGTTATAATCTACATCTTATATCCAAAGAAATGGAGACACAAAGGTCTTCTTTGACAAATATTACACTATTGGAAAAGGTTGAGTTAGAATTATTGCCATAAAATTCTGACCTTCATGCTTTTCCTCAAACTTTAAAGAAAATGAATTTGCAAATAGTTAATAATTTGTCTAATTAATCTAAGTTGGTTTTTGACAAGCTCAATAGTTGGCCACGCATAATGATTAGGCCGCTCTACACTTTTATAAGTCTGGCTTTAACTGTCTGAAAATGTTATACTATGCAGAAAATACAGCATTCAGTTATAGATTATAGTTTGGGAACTGAGATTTGAAAAGAAAGTATGTAGCAGAAGTTATATATAGGCCAAAATAAACTCAGAGAGCTGATAGGAGGGAGTATATAATTTTGCATGGCAAATGAAAGATGTTACTGATAGGGAAAATAAAACAAACTCCCATGTACATTTTAACTATTATGAGAAAAATATCAGTAGTTAGTAAGCTTTTATAAGTACGTGTTATTTTACTTAATCCTCAAAATAATCTTCTAAGATTTGATTACTCTAATATGTAAACTAGGAACCCTTGGCTCTGAAATCATTTGCCCAAAGACCTATAATTAGGAAATGGTAAATACAACTCTATGGAAATGTAGACTTACTTGACTGGAAACTTCCAATTCTTACCACTGTACCTTGCAGTATTAACACTGTGTTATTTTCCTGTTTTCTCCTTGATGCTAAAATCTCCCTAAGGGTGTACCACCCTTTTATGCCTTAAACTCTGGATTGTACTGTTAGTATTTTGTTTAATGCCTGGAACTAGGGCTGTATAAATGTTTAATAAATCTGCTACATCTGATTGTTTTAGAGATCTTTGTGTACTGCTGTGAAGGGAGAGCCTGGTATTTAGGTGATTATATAGTTCTTGATAGAAGAATGTATAAGACGTTCCAGGTCTTTGCATGTTTAGAAATGATCATGATTATCAGTGAGCGTAATGGTAAACAATGAAGTATTTGGGAAGTTATTTGTGTGCCATTTTATAAATAAGTAATGAGCATGTACTACATAGATGATGTAGGGACATAGAATTTCAAAAATAGGAGGGACTCCACAAGTCATTTGATTGTCCCAGGAATCAGGAAGTATAGGACATAGGCTCAACTTTGCCATCAAAATAGAAATTTGGTGTTTATTCAGTTATTGAGAAAACATTTTTTGACCTTCGATGAAAATAGTCTGTCCATATTTTATTGTACTATCACTTTAATAAGGGCAGACAGTAAGATTAAATATTTATTTACATTTATCCTTGTCATTTTTCATAGGCTTGGCATATGCTAAGTTTTCAAAAATGTTATTGATTGTATAAATAATATATAGTCTTTCTTGGACAAGTCTCCTCTGTCTGGGTTTTCTTTTTTACATTGTTAAGTGAGGAATTTAGAGTTTCTTTGAAATCGCTATAGAATTTAAGATACGAGATTTTTTGGAAGTAGTAAAATCCGAACAGTAACATTAGCTCTGCACATTAGACCTTTCTGATCCTGCTTCCTATTGGTAAATTTAGGATGGAATGTGATGTGATAAAGGAGAAAATATATAAAAAGTGATTTTACTTAATGCATAAAAGTGCTTTCAGTGGTAGGTGAAAAAACATCTTTACCATTCTAATGTTAGAACTCTCCTTTTACTGTTTTGCAAAAAGAAAAATTAAAGAGCAGACAAATGTAGTCACTTACCTACATACTATGGTTTCTTATACATTAACTATGGCAATAGAAATTAAGGAATTATGATAGTAGCAAGGTGTGATCTAAATATACAATGGATGTTCAAATTTTTAAAAATTTATTACAGAGAAAGTCACATTGCCTTTACTCCTCCTTGAAATACTCCCAATTATTACTTGAAACATACTTATTCCATCAGTCTTGCTATTTTCTGAAGCAATTCTTGAGGTTCTCTTTGGTGAGTGTCTTTACAAGATGACATAAAAAATACAATGAATGTTGTTGTCAAGTACTACCCAACAGAAAGCTCTCTTGTGAAGATATTACACTGTGTCTTTGCCTGTTTTAGTCTTCAGATCTGCCACAGTATAACTTCTGTCTCCTTCACAAAGTCAAAGTGACCATGAAAGGCATTGATTCAGGTGAGAGTTAGGCATGACAGCACAACTATAAATAGGAAAAAGACTTCCAGAACTCTTTCAGAAAGTGACAAGAATGGTAAAGTAAATGTGCTAGCAGTGAGGGAGACTTTTGAGAATGATTAAGGGCAACACCCCTTTAACAATAACAAATGTGCCTTTTTATATATTATTTATCACGTTTTTATTGTTCTCCCCAGGGAATGAATGTGAGAATACACAAATAAATTAGTTTACACAGATATGGCATGTTGAAGGAGACCAACAGATTCACCCCTTTACTGATGGATACACCTTACCCCTGCCCTAGTTTTAGTCAAAATAATGTGTTACTAGGAAAACTGCATTGTATCTCAGACTACTACTGCTATTTTATTAGCTCCCTCATGATAAACTCTTCTCCTCCTTCTGTTTACCTTACTTAATGCTTAAAACATTTTGCGTCTTTGCGCAGCCCATTATATGTCCTTTCTACTTTGTGGAATGTATTTTCTTGTTTCTTATGCACATAGCAAACATAATTTGAAACATAATCAACATTTCTTTGTTACAGACTATCTTCACTAAAGGCAAAGCAGAAGTATGATATACATGGTATACCAGTGATATCCATGACCAAATGAAAAGGGAAGATAGTTAAGTCTAAGCCAGGGATTAAAATTTAAGTTATCTGCCAGTGAGTTCATCACTCTATTCACCAAGCTAATATTCTTCCCAATATCCATAGGAATGGCAAGAGGGTTGGTATTGGTTTGAAGAGTTTACTAAGGAGAATACATCAGAGCTGACTTTGGGTTTGGGGCATAGCATTATGGAATATAGATCTCTACTAGATGGGACAGTACTGCAAATGGACAGACATAACCAAAGGTTAATGAAGCTTTGTGGTTTGGTTTTATTACAAAATGAAGTATGCCCACTTTTCACTTTTTCTCCTTGTTTTTGTCAGCTAGTGGTCTTCAGAAGAAAATCACAATCATATGCAAATTACATTGTTGTTTTGAACTTAGGTAGCCAAGACTCCAGCCATTCAAGGGTAGAAAATTCTAGCTTCTAGAATGGTTGAGCTGTCTCTCAAGTTGTAACAACAGCTCTGGCTAGATGCTAGCCATTGTGGTCTGAGTACAGTGCCATAAACTTTATATTCAGTGTCATATTTTATTTACATATATCTTTATCTTTGTAAGCTTTATTCCCATGTTACAGAAAGGAAACAACATTTAATTAGGTATTTGATTTGTCTTTGTTTTATGTGATACAAACCAAACATTAAAAAGGTAAAATCATATTTTTTAAAGCACCTGCAAGCGGGTGCAGGAGCCAAGGATTTTATGCCTTGGCCTGCTGTGCCAGCCCTTCCCGTGGGGCACACTGAGATGGTAATTGAGATTGGGCATGGTGGCACATGCCTCTAATCCCAGCTCTTGGAAGGCTGTAACCAGGTGGATCACTATGAGTCTGATGTAGTAGTGAGACCCTGAAAACTCTGTAAAGCCTTCCCTAAAATAAAAAAGTTTTAAAAAATCATATTTTTGTTTGATTCTGTAAGTATATTTCTTCTTTAGCTTGGTGTACTAGAATTGTTTTATCTTAACCTTGGACCCTTTTCAGTAGCAGTACTGTAATAAGAAAAGATGAAATCAATTTCTAAATTATGCTGAGGATTTAAGGAATTAGGTGATTGGGTTGAATTTATCATTAAAGAAGGATAGAAATATAAAAAGTGTTCATTGATTAATATATTTAGCAGAATGGTTATAATAAATGGTTATAATAAAATAAAATGAGTATTTATTGTGTGCTGGGCTTTGAGTTAGGTTTTAGGATTCAGATGTGAACAAGAAGTTATTCTGTTTATTTTGAAGATAATAAAGTACTGAGTAGAGGGATTAACACATCCACAGAAAATTCCAGATGTTACAGTTGTTGAGTTAAAAGATTGTAGGATACATTGGGCAGAAATTATACTTTTGCCTGGTTAGATCAAGGGAATTATCTAATAAACATTAGCATTTGAATTGGGAATTGAAGAACAAATAATGTATTGCCTGTTGGAAGAGTAAGAGAAGAAGCATCTAGACAGAGGAAGTAATATGAAAACGCAGAAGGATGAAAGAATGGCTCATTATAACATGGTATTTCTGGGGAAAGGAAAAGAAGATAATCCAAAGAAGTAAATTGTCACTAAATTGAAATCATATTTTAGTTGTCATAAATACTTCTGTGCTATTCAAAAGCATTTTATCATATCATTTATCAGGCCCTGGACTTTTCTTTGTTGGTAGGCTTTTTATTACGTTTCGGATTTCGTTGGCTGTTATCGGCTTATTGAGAGTTTTAATCTAGTTTTATCAAATATGTGATAAAATGTATATATACATATATACTTTTTAAGTATATGATAAAAGTATACGATAAAATGTATATGATAAAAGTATATATATATATGAATATACACACACACATATATATATATATATGTGTGTGTGTATATATATGCATATATATATTCAGTATTAACTTTTCTTTCACTGTTTTTGAATTTTTTTTTTTTTTTGGTGGGACCGGGGTTTGAACTCAGGCCCTTTTGCTTGCCAGGCAAGTGCTTATTCTACTGAGCCATCTCCCTAGCCCCTTGAATTTATTTTTATTTGCAGTAAAGAATAGTGACATTCCTAGTGGTGAGTTGCTGCATTTACATAGTCCATCTCAATTTTGTTTCATCATCTCCACACTTTTCACTTCACCCTCTGTCCATGCCTTCCTTGGTCCCCTTCATTTTTGGAAAGTATTTGTTTCCTGTTATCTTTTTTATCTCCTTTTTGGGTTTCTGTATAGGTGAAATCATGTGATATTTAAGCTTATTTGTTTTATTTATTTCCTTTAACATTACAGTCTCAAAGTCTGTTTATTTTCCTAAATAATGACTCAAAGTTATCCTTGTCCTTGGTAGAACAGTATTCCATAATGTGTTTTGTATATTGATGCATCTGTGAGTAGACATATTGTCAACTTTCAAGATTTAACTATTATGGATTGTGCTGCTATAAACAAATTAATATGGATGTACCATTGTACTAAAATCACTTTAACTCTTTTAGGAAAATACCTAGAAGGAGAATAGGTATGTCAAATGGAGTTTCTAGTTTTATTTGAGCAATCTTCATACTGATTTCCATACTTCTTACACTTAGTAGTATATGTTCCCACCAATAATGTGAAAGGGTCCCCACCCCACCTCCACTCCCACAGCAAAGCTGCCATTTGGTTGCCTGATGATAGCTATTCTTTGTGCAGTAGGATGGAATCTCAGTGTTATTTTAATTTGCATTTCTCTATTGACCAAAGATGTTGAGCATTTCTTCTTGTATTTATTAACTATTTATACTTCTCAAAAGTGTCTTTGTTCCCTTTTTTGATTGAGTTTTTATTTTGGGAGGTTGAATGTGTAATTAACTTGGGTTCTTTACATGTTCTAAATAAATCCCTCTGAGGATTTTCTGAAAACATTTGTTTTCCATTTTGGAGATTGTTTCTTCACTCTGCTGGTTGTTCCCTTTGATGTACAGAAGCTTTTTAATTTGAACACATTTGTTGATTCTTTATTTTTTATTTAATATTTAGATTGAGTCTAGATTCAATCTTATGCAGGTGGATCCCCTGTTTTCCCAGAAGCACTTACTAAAGAGCCTTTCCTTCCTCCAGCATGATTTTAGCCCTTTTGTCAAAGCTCAGGTAAATGAAGGTCCCTGAGATTGAGACTGCTCTGCAGTTTTCCATTGATCTGCATGTATACTTTTGTGCCAGGACTATACAGTTTTTTGTATCATAGTCATTGGTGGTATTACTTGAAATCAGGTATTATGATAACTACTACTTTGTTCTTTTTGCCCAGAATTGCTTTTGTAATGTTGGATCTTTTCTAATTCTATATCAATTTTACATTAGTTTCTCTAGTTCTGTGAAGAATGACATTGATATTTTGATTAGAATTGTGTTAAATATTTTTATTAGTTTTGGAATAACTAAAATTTTGACAATGTTGATACTATCAAGGAACAGGAGATATCTTTATGAACTCTAATATATTTAATCTTTCCTGATACTACTGAGAATGTTAATGTTTTCCTATTTTCTTTTTCAGTGATTTCAATTTTATTTATTTATTTTTTCTTTTTTTTAATTTAATTTAATTTTATTGAAGAAGAAATGGCAGTGAGACAGTTTCAAATCAAATTAGCAGGACAGATTCAATAATTAATACATTGCACACTGTTTCCATAGTGATTTTTTGTACAAGGTGCAAAAATGATATTCTACTTATAGACACTATTTGAGCAGATGTCTCTATCAATGAATTAAGAGAATGTAGCTGTATACTCATCCTATTTTTCTAAAGATGAATTATAGTAGAGTTTCAATAATTAATACTTTCTACCTTGTTATCTTCCTAGTGTTGTCCATAGTACAAGAAGCCGACAGAATATCCTGCCCAAACATTATTAGTACAAATCTTGCTTCTCATAGAATTATGCAGAAGTACTGCATATTTATTCTAACTGTAATGTTTATACAAACACAGAATGGTTCTTCCTTTGTATCCCCCCTTTTTTTTGTTTAGTCCTGTCAAAGATGGGTATTCCATTGTCATTCAATTATTATAGGTGCCTGAACTCAGTGAAACAATCATAGTCCAGCAGTCCACAATAATAGTGGGTTATCTGAAGAAGTTGTTGACTAGAGCCATTTCCAGCTCAGCTTATTATTATGGCCTTATTTTATGTACCTCATTTTTATACTTTTCTGCTGGATGGTTAAGACCGAGATGAAGCAAGACCTACATAAAAAAAAATGTAGCTTTTGTGTCTAATGAGGTCAGTCAAGTGCCCTCATGGTTCATACCGTAACCCCGTACCTCACTCTTTAGATCCTTTGTCAATGTCACCATGTGGATAAGTCACAGCCATTGCTTGACCAGTTTCCTCCCTGTGAGAACCTGAGAGAAAGATTTCTCTTCGTGTGACTCTTCTATAGATTATAGATTGCATTCCTCTGTGGCTCCATAATCACCTTGATCAGAAAACTTGTGGAACAACTGAGTTCCATGATGTTACAGTACAGATTCTCCTATGTCCTGAGTCTTTACTGACCTTGAAAGTCTAGGGCTGAAATGATGGCTGACCTTGCGTCCCTTCTATTTCTCCAATTTTTGATCTGTGAATGTAGGTTGTTAACCATCCAGAAGAGAAGCTGATTAGTACCCTGCAACATATAGAGTTCAGTTTACCCTAACTGACTAAATTCTTTTTATTTGTTGTTATACATTTCTGTTTGTATTTCTTCATTTGATTCCTTATACCAGGGAGACTATACAATATTTGTACATGTTTGTCTGGTTTATTTCACTTACGGGTATATGTTGAAGTGGCATACACTTCAATATAGATGCTTCAAGTTTATCATTCTTTATAGCTGAGTAATATTCCATTGTATAGAAATACATCTTTTTCAAGCGTTCCTCATGTGATGGACATCTTGATTGTTTCCAAGATTTTGGTATCACAAATTGTGCTGCTAAAAACATATGTACACATATATCACTATGATATGATGTTTTCAGTTCCTCTGGGAAAATTCCTACTAGGGGGATAGCCAGATTGAATGAGATTTCCAGTCCTACTTTTGTGAGGAGTCTCCACAATGGTTGACCAGTCTACATTCCCACTAGCAGAGGAGAAGTGTTCCCTTTTCCCCACATCCTCTCTAACATTTGTTGTTGGTTGATTTTTTTATGGTAGGCATTCTTTCTGGAGTGAGATGGTATCTCAATATTGTTTTAATTTGAATTTCACGGAGGGCTAGTGATGTGGAGCATTTTTTCATATATTTATTCGCTTTAATTTTGTCCTCTAAGAAGTGTGTGTTCATCTCAGATGCCCATTTCTGGATTGGGTCTTTAAATTTGAGGCCCTAATGTATCTTAGTTCTTTATAAATTATAAAGAGCAAACCTTTGCCTGAGTGCTTATTAGTTAGGATTTTTTTGAAATTTGTGGGTTATCTTTTCACTTTTTGGACAATTTCTTTTGATGTACTAAAACTTCTCAAGAATAGTTGATCCCAGGTGATAATTCTGTCAGGTGTTTCCCATGCAAGTACATGTTTGTTCATGAACTCTTTGCCTACCTCTATGTCTCCAAGAGTTACTCCTACTTTCTCTTCCAGGACATTGAATGTTTCTGTTTTAATGTTTGATCTTTAATCTATTTTGACATTAGCTTAGGGCAAGGTGACAGACCTGGGTCAAGTTTTAGTTTTTGGCAGGTAGACAGCCAGTTTTTTCAGCAAAATTTGTTAAAGAGGCTATCTTCTTCCAGTAAGCTTGTTTGGCCCCTTTCTTGATGATCAAGTGCCCAAATGTGTTTGCAGAGGCCTCTGTAGCTTCTAATCTATTCCATTGATCCTCAGGTCTATTTTGTTGCTAATACCATGTTGATTTTATCACAGTAGATTTGTAGTATACTTTCAAATCATGAATTGTGGTGTCTCTTGCCTTTTCTTTTTGGACTGCATTGCCTTTGCTATTCTACATATTTTCTGGTTCCAAATAAATTTTAGGAACACTTTCTCTAGGTTTGGGAGGTATGTTGCTGGTAGTTTGATAGGGATTGCATTAAATCTGTACAGCAATTTTGGGATAATGGCCATCTTCACGATGTTGGTTCTTCCTATCCAGGAGTGGGATAGGAAGGATCTTTCCATTTTCTGAAATGCTCTATGATCTCTTTTCTTAGAGTGTTGTAATTTTCCAAGAAAGGATCTTTGACATCCTTGGTTAAGTGAATTCCAAGGTACTTCATTTTTTCGCAGTGCTATTGTAAAAGGATTATTTCTATAGTTTCCCTCTCAGTGTGTTTGTTATCTGTGTAGAGGAATGATTCTGACTTTTGAGTATTGACTTTGTATGCTGGTATGCTACTGAATTACTGTACCAATTCTAGTAGCTTCTTCGTAGAATTTTTTGTGTCTTCCAAGTAAAGTATCATATCATCTGAAAATAGCGATAATTAATCTTCTTTACCTATTCTTATTCCATTTATTTCTCCCTCTTTTCAAATGGCTGTTGCTAATGATTCCAAAATATATTGAATAGGAGGGGTGAAAGAGGACATCCTTGTCTTGTACCTGATCTAAGGTTAAAAGCTTTCAGTTTTTCCCTGTTTAGAATTGTATTAGCTGTTGGGTTGTCATAGATGTTTTTTATCAAGTTGAGGTAGAGTCCATCTATTCTGATTTTCTATAGGGTTTTGGACATAAATGAGTGTTGGACTTTGTAAAAAGCTTTTTATGCATCAAGTGAGATGATGATGTGGTTTTTAGATTTCAGTCTATTAATATAGTGTATTACAATTATACATTTTTGAATATTGAACCATCCTTGCATCCCTAGGATGAATCCTACCTGCTCATGGTATATGATCTTCTTGATGATTTGCTGTATTCTATTTGCTAGGATTTTATTGAGCATTTTTACAACTATGTTCATGAGGGAGATTGGCCTGTAGTTCTCCATTTTGGTTGTGTCTTTCCCTGGTTTTGGAATCAGTATAATACTTGCCTCCAGAAATGATTTTGGGAGGATTGCTTCCTTTTCAATTTCACTGAAGAGTTTGTGGAGTGTAGAGATTACATCTTCTATAAATTTCTTGTAAAATTCAGCTGGGAATCCATCAGGACCTGGACTTTTCTTTGTTGGCAGGCTTTTTATTATGTTTCGTATTTTGTTGGCTGCTATTGGCTTATTGAGAGTTGTTATATCTTCTTGATTCAGTTTTGGTAATTTCTACCTTTCTAGGAATCTGTCCATTTCTGCTACTTGCTAATTTTTTGTCTGATTGATCTATCTTTTTGAGATAAGGGGGTATTAAGGTCTCCTGTTAAGATTGTTGTCTTGGATATTAGATTTTTCATGTCCATTAAGATTTGTCTTACATAGTTGGGTGCTCCTGTGTTTGGTGCATAGAGATTTATGAGTGTTAACACCTCTTCCTCTTGAATTTTTTCGCTAACCAATATATAGTGGCTTTCTTTGAGTCATTTGATCATTCTTGGTGTGAAGGTGAGACTCTCTGAGAACGGAATTGCTACTCCTGCTTTCTTTTGTAGTGCTTGGGCATGTAGTACTATTTTTCATCCTTTGACTTTAAGCCTATGAATGTCTTTTTGAGTTAAGTGTGTTTCTTGTATACAGCATATTGTTGGATTTTGTTTCCTAATCCACTGTGCCAGTTGATTTCTCTTAATTGGTGAATTGAGCTCATTTACATCCATGGTTATAATTGAAATGTGTTGACTTACGTTTGCAATGATATTTACCTGGTATTGTTTACTCATTTTTATCCTGTGTTTAATTGTTTTCCCTGTTTAGTGGGTTTCTTTTGTTCTCATTTGTGGAGTTCTGCTCATTGTGGTCTCTCTGTAGAACATCTTTCAGTAGCCTGCATAGGGATGGCTTTATCATCATGAAATTCTTAATTTTTCTTTGTTGTGGAAGTATTTCACTTCTCCATAAAACTTGAAAGAGAGTTTTGCAGAGTATAGTAGTCTGAGCTGGAATTTGTTTTCATACCAGACTCGAAGAACTCTGTTCCTTGCTCTCCTTGCCTGGATGGAACTGTAATTCTGATGGGTTTTCCTCTAAATGTGATCTGCTTCTTTTCTCTACCAGCTTTCAGTATGTTATTCTTATGTTGGATTTCTGGCATCTTGATTATTATATGTCTCTGTGTGTTTTTAGTTGTGTTGAAGTTATTTGGTATTTTGTATGCTTTGGTTACCTGAATGTTAGATTGTTTCCTCATATTTGGGAAGTTTTCTGCTATTACTTCTGCGCATATTCTTTTTATATCATTTGTATTGACTCCTTCATTCTCATTGATGCCAATTAATCTCACATTGTTCATCTTGACATCATCTTGCAGGTGATGGGTGATTTTTTTTCATGCATCCTCCTTTTTTTTAAGAGATCCTTTCTCACTTTTTCACTAGCTGCACCAGCATCTTCAAGATCCGAGATTCTGTCTTCTCAAACGATTTTGTATACTCGTGATTGAGATTTTAAGCTCTTGTATATCTCTCTGGTTCTGCTTCATGATCTATTTCTTTTCTGTATTGCTCATCCCAGGAATCCATCATATTTATGGTCTCCTCTATTTTTTTTCAATGTCTTCTTTAGAGGTAACTATTAATTCTTTTACTGCAGAGTTTTTTTTCAAATTGGGTTTCCTCTATATATTTCCAGAATTGATTCTCTACTTCAGATGCTGTAATTTCATAGGATTGTTTTTTATTTCAGAAATTATTTCTGCTTTGAGTTCCTCTTTCCCTTTCTGCTGTTGCTTCTTTGCTTGTGACACTGTTAATTCATATGTTTCAGCTGGAATAGTGTTCTCTGCACTTGTTCTGGGTGGGCATTCTGTTTCCCCAATATGTTTCTGGATTTGATTCATTACTTTAGATGCTATGCATTCAAATATATATATTTTTTTATTTCAGGCATTAATTCTGGTCTGAGTTCCTCCATATCTTTCTGCTGTTGTTTCTTTGATTCTGCTTTTGTTAATACATTGATTTTAGCTGAGCTAGTGTCCTCTGCACTTGTTGGTGGACTGGAGGCCTGAGATTGCCTTTTTCTCCTTGTCTTTGTCATTTTGTATAACACTGACCTCTGACCTTTGATGTAGAGCTTTGGTGCAGTTACGACCTTAGCGTGTAATGAGCCGGGTGTGGTGGCGCAGGCCTGTAATCCAGCACTTGGGAGGCTGAGGCAGGAGGATTGTTATGAGTTCGAGACCAGCCTGAGCTACAAAGTGAGCTATGGCTAGCCTGAGCTGCATAGTGAGACCCTGTCTCAAAAAAAAAAAAAAAAAAAAAAAAAAGAGATTTGGTACCAGTCTATTATGTTTGAGATTATCCAGTTATTACTGGCCTGGATCTAGCTATTGTGTTCAGTTCCTCTTTGCCACAGTTCTTGTAGTACTACTGTGAGCCTGTGGTTCTCCTCTGTTGGGTCCCTGGTCCAGGGTGCACTGGTGAGCACAGAAGCTCTCATCCAAACTCACCAGGCCGGGAGAGGGTGGATTGGGTGCCTGGAGAGTTGGAAAAATTCTCACTTGCTTCATGAGCTTGGAGGCAGGGGCTCTGGTGAGTTGCCAGGCCTGCAGGCCTTGAGTGTCTTAGGCCAAACATTCACTTGGAGGTTTTGGGGGTGGGGGTTACAGATGCTGTGGCGCATATGGGGAGAAACGAAAGGCTCTCCCACACACTCACCAAACCGGGCGCACGTGGATCAGGTGCCACAAGAGTCGGAAAAATTGTCACTCACTCGGTGGGCTTGGGGGCAAGTCAGTCTTGAGTTCAATTTTAATGTACAAGAATTCTGTTTTTATTTTGTATTTTGACACATTACTAAATTTGACTATTGATTCTAGGGTTCTTTTGTTAGAATATTTTGGGGTACTCTATGAAGAGAATCATGTCCTGTATGAATAAAAATAAGTATTTCTCCTATGTGTATATGCCATTTATTTCTTTCTATTCACTGAATGCTCAAGCCAATGTTTTTAATACTATATTGAATAGGAGTGATCATAGTGGATACCTTGTCTTATTTCTGATTCAATGGTGACATCTTTCAAGTTTTTTCTATTAGTACAGTGTTGGCAGGAGATTTATAATAACTGACTTTTATTACATTGAGATAAGGTTCTTCTATTCTTATTTTCCTCAGGATTTTTTAAAATCAGGTCTGAATATTCTATTTTTTCCAAAAGCTTTTCTGGCTCTATTAAATGATCATGTAATGTTTTCCCTTCATTTTTAATGTGATACATTACTTTTATTGTTTTACATATGTTGAACCATTCTTGTATTCCTGGGGTGAAGCTTACTTGGTCATGATATATTATGTTCTGATAATTTGTTGCATTCTGCTTGCCAGTATGCTTTGTAGCATTTTGGTGGCTATATTCATTAAAGATATTATTCTGTAGTTATCTTTTTCTGAGTAGATTCTTTCTGAAGGAAGGTCATGTTAGTTTCCAGAATTGAATTTAGCAGTGCAGCTTCCCTTTCTATTTCATTGAAGGTCTTGAGATGTCCTGGCATTATATGTTCTCTGACATTCTTTCAGGAATCAGTAGTGAATCTATCAGGTATTGAGCTTTTCTGATTTAGTAAATTTTTAAGTTACTGCTTCCATTTTAGTGCCTAATGGATTATTTGCCTATTATCAAATTATTCCTTGTTAGTTCACTTATTGTAATTTTCATCTAGCTAAAATTATTTGCTTTGCATTCTCCAGTTGATCAGTGTACATATTTTTGAGGAAGTTAATAATAGTATTTTGATTTTGGTGATGTTGCTGTGTTTCTTTATTTATTTCTAATTGCATTAACTTGGGTCTTTCCTGTTTCTTTTTATTTTGAGTTTGGCTAAGGGTTCATCAATTTTGTGTAATGCTTCTTTGACTTTTTTTTTCTGTTTCAATTTCATTATTTTATGCTATTATCTTTAAGTTTCTTTCCTGGTCTCTTTTTCTTTTGTGAGCATTTTCTGCTACAAACTTCAAAATTAGGACTACTTTCACTGCATTCTATAAATCCTAGTATGTTGTACTGAAATTATTGTTTTATTCCAAGATTTCTTTCTTGCTTTCTTCTCTGACTCATTGACTACTCAAGACTGTATTATTTAATTTGTGTGTGCCTAATTTTTCTGGTGTCTTTTTCTGTTGATTTTAATTTCTTGTTCCATAGTCTAAGAAAAACAAGGGATAATATAAATTATTTTGTACTTAGTTAAGCATATTTTACAAACTAGTCTGTGTTCTATTTTGAAGAAAATCCTATACACTGTTGAGTGCCCTGTGTGTTTTGTTGTTGGGTAGATCCCTGAAGATATTTATTATGTCCATTTTCTCAAATGTCTGGTTCAGCCCTCAGATTTCTTATCAATTTATCTGTTTGGTCAATGCATTTTTGATACTAGAATTTTTAAGGCATTTCAGGTCTTGTTTTATGGAACTTTGGTTTTCCTCTCTGATATTTAGTGTATGAATTTCTTTTTGTGTTAATTTTCTTTTTTTTATGCTGCATAACATTGGATTTTTTTCTTCATTCATTCTGGCATTTTGTGCCTTTTGTTTGGGAAATTCAAAGCATTCCTATTGAGAGTTACTACTGAAAGTTTACTTATTCCTGTCCTTATCTTGTTTTTCTTTCTTTTCTTTTTTTTTCTTTTTGGAACAACTGCTGACTCAATTGCTGTACTCATTTTATTAGATTTTTTTGGCATTTTGGGCTTCATTTTGTCATTCTAGGATGTCACTGAGAAGTTTTTGAGTGCTGGTTTTGTGCTACTGAATTTCTCGTTACACTTTGTCAAGGAAATGGCATATTTCTGTATAAGTTTTGAATGATATTTTTTCTCAATATATGAGTCTAGGTTGGAAGTTGTTTTCTTTTAGGATATGACACTCTTTACACTCTTCTGGCATTTAAAGATGTGTTGAAAAGTCTGCTGCATTTCTAGTGGGTATGGTTTTACAAGTATTTCATTGCTGTATTATAACAGCTATTAAAATTTTAATATTTTGACTGTGATATTTTGTGGGGAGGTTCTTATTTGATAGTAGCTGTTTGGGATTATATTTGCCTCACCTACCTTGTGTTAACGCCTTTCCCTATATTTGAAAAGTCTTCTGCCGTTTCTGCAACAAGTTTTTGACATCATTTGTACTCTTTTCTGATTTTTTCAATAGTTCAATTTAATTATATCATATCTAGTAGATGTTGTATCCATTTTTCATATTCTCTGTTTTTCAGGTATCTAAGGTATCTCTGTTTTTCAGGCTGTCAAGAACTACTCCTACTGTTGTCACTCTGCTTTCACATTAATCACTTCTTCTCCCTACATTTTCAATGGAATTTTTAAACCCTGGATTTCTCTTTAGTAGTTTCTCTGGATACCTGTTGTTTGTTTTACTGGTCTTTCATATTTTTTGTAATTTTCTTTTGCTTTTTTAAAGATTAATGTCTTCTATAATCTCACAGATAGTTTTGTGTATTAGTTTTGTTATACGAATAGTTATGATGTTCTCTGCCATGGTTTATGGCATGTGGTTTTGTGAGGTATCCTCCCTGCGTTAAGGTCTCTTTTGTCTGTACATCCAGGCGTTTGGCAGCCATCTAATCTGAAATGTGTTCTCTCTCAGGCTGGTAGGTGCAAAAAA
Source organism: Ctenomys sociabilis (assembly GCA_004027165.1). Classification (NCBI taxonomy): domain Eukaryota; kingdom Metazoa; phylum Chordata; class Mammalia; order Rodentia; family Ctenomyidae; genus Ctenomys; species Ctenomys sociabilis. The sequence goes on from PVKA01008496.1 coordinate 62,690, forward strand.
CTACTAGACTATTCATCTCTGTGGTAGATGTTGGTAGCAGAGCAGGAGTTCAAGCAGTCTGCTTGACTGAATGCCAGCATTTTCAGATCTAGCCATTCTGAAAGCCACATAGGCCAGGCTTGATTACTTACCACAGAGGTGAGGACATGCACATCCTCATTTCTTGAGCTTAAATTTCTCAGGGGCTCCATGTCTGTTCCACACATACCCTTTCCAAGATGGTTTCTTGTGGCTTTCTTTCACCTAGTCACTGTGGTAGGGTTATATTGTGAACATTAGACATTAGAGAGGTGTTGGGCTATAGGTTTTCTGTGGCTAAGTCTAAACAAATAGCCCCTAACAAAAATTGCTCTTGATTAAATTTTCTCAAATATGCTGGATGCTGCATTGGACTTTTTCTCTAATGCTAGCTTTGCAGTGCATACTGAGTCACACTTTTGGAATAAAATATTGCATTATTTTGCAGTTTACAATAGATGCAGGCTTTTCTTGGGTCTAGTGTCACTGGCTGACACATTCATTGCTTCATTCTGGAGTTGCTCCCTTCTGCTTACTTTACTTTCTCTACCCAAGTCCAAAATCAATCTGGTTGGTTGGTCAATACCTCTCTGCTCTTTTCTTTCCCTCTTCACTCATGGCTCAAAATAAAGATTAAAGTTCAAATTCAAAATCAAGCAAAAATATTTGACATTTTTGGCACTACGAGTTGAATCCAGAGATGCTCTGCCACTAAGCATTGCCCATCTCTTTTCATTTTTATTTTGAGAAGGCCTCCTCTAAGCTTTCTGGTTACTTGAACGTTTTAGCCTCCTGCCGTACCCTCTCTCAGACTTGGAATTAGAGATATGTGCCACCATTCTTGGTTTTCTTTCAACATTTTTAAAGTAATGATTCCTTATATTTTCTTATAAGAATCATCTACTCTAAGCAACTTTTTCCTTGGTGTGTGTGTGCTTCTGTTATATCTTAATCATGCTGTTCATACACCTGAATTGTTTCTGGTCTTTCCTCCTTATCCTTCAGTTTTCTAGATTCTATTTTATCATTTACTTAAAGTCAAGTGGTTCCCCTCCAGCCACTCACAGGCTGCCCTCATTTTACTTGGTTGGCCTTCACTAGAAGCATAGAAGGGATTGGAAGAATAGTAAGTGGATATTTCTGAACAACTTGAAATTCAAATTACACTGATTTGTTAGATAGTGAAAGTCTGATCTTTATTATTGTAAATCTGTTAAATTGAACTGCTATACTACCCATATAATTTAGGATTATCTAACAATCAGAATAAGCTTGGACTGAGAGATAGCTTGGTGGTCTAAGTGCCTGCCTGGCAAGTGCAAGGACCCAAATTCGATTCCTGGTACCGCATGCCCTGCCAGTCCTGGAACCCCCAGGCATGGTGGTGTATGCCTATAATCCCAGCGCTAGGGAGGCTGGGACAGAAGGATCACTAAGAGTCTGACTTGCATAGTGAGACCCTATATCAAATATTTTTTTAAAAAAGAATAAACTAAGCTGTTATTCAGCACACCATAAAAAAAGTTTATTGCCAAAGAATGTTCTTTGTAACAGGCATGGTTTTAGGCAGGGAGCATTGACTGACAAGTTTAACAAGTTAACAAGATCTTACTTTCATATGGCTTACTCTGTGTTGCTTGCAGTCAGAGTCCCCTTGGCTGAAAAGATACAATAAAAATGAAGAAAATGGATTTGCTGTCCTCTGAGAGCTGAGAGATCTGAGACTACAGTGAAGAGGAAGTAACACAATGGGCTGTAGCTCAGTGGCAGTGCTTGCTTGTCATACTGATTGGCCTACGTTCAATCCCAGAGATGAATACATACACACAGCCACGCAAACACACACACACACACACACACACACACACACACACACTCATTCTACAGAGCTAATTTTGTTTTGCTAAGCAGTCCTAGAGGGACTTAGTAAAATCAAAGTGTGTGTACCTTTGACTGTAAACTGTAATTGTGGTTAAAACATTAGAGTTTTTGTGTGTTTGTTTTTTGAAGGTATTGTAAAATAATATTTATATGTCCTCTTCTGTCTATTCTTTAGATGTCAGAGCTTCCTATAAGAAAAGTATGACCTGAGAATTTTCTTACATCTTTTAGCTACTTTACTCCTTTGATCTTCAGTTTTCCACCTACTTGTGTTTTTTTTTTAAAACCCTACTTCATAGAGTTTTTGCAAGTCTTAAGTGAAAATGTAGTTGTAAGTAATACATGCCATTCAAATGTAAGGGAGAGAGAGGAGTCCCGGGATATAGCTCAGTGCCTGGCAAGGTGCTGAGTTTGAATTCTGGTACAAAAAAAATCAACTATTGTAAGGAAGAATAATGATGACAGTGAAAATGACAGAAAGGATAGTGTTGATTTAGGTTGGCTACAGTAAAATCTCTGCTTTAATATTTTGATAATTTTCAAGCATATGAATAAATAGGCAGTAGTCACTTTATTTATTTAATAAGTATTCATTGATTTTTACTGTGTGCCAGATATCATGACACAAAAGATCTCTCACTTGGCTGCTCCTTTCCAATCCGTTTTCTGCCCTACATTTATTTAGTTTGGTGAATTTGCATCTCCCAAAATATACTTTGGTCTTCTTATGCCTCTATTCCATTAGTTGCTCCATAAACATCCAAGGATTTTTCTCTGCCTCCTACTCTGCTGATTTACTTTTACGTTCTGTGCTCAGAATTTGTAACAACTTCAGAGTGCTATCCATACCGCTTAATTGACTGCTAGGAGCCCTACCCCTATCTGTAGCTGCTGTACCTCTATCTATCCATATACATAGATACTTGAGTATTTCATCTACATTTCAGAACAGAACTCATTATTCTCTACAGTTTTTTGTGTGTATCTCATCCAGGATTTCATTTTATCAGCTGTCATCCAGTGAACACATGTGAGTCTTTTAAAGTTCTTCTTTGTCTTGTCCAAATACTTAAGACCACAAATTACATTCTTTCACAGAGATTCATTATTCTCAAAACCCATCACTATTATATGTTTTTTAATCTCTTTTCAGCTGCTGCTTGTGTTTATGGTATTCTTTCTTCATTGTGGTGCTTCGCTTTGACTTTGTAATCTATCCTTCAAATTAATGACCGTATGGTCTTTATAAAATCTTGTAACACAATGGCGTACTACTCTGCTTTGAAGAAGGATAAATTTATAATGGATGCACCTTGGAATCATAATGTTAAGTGAAATATATCTGAATTGCAATCTTAAATACCAAATAGTTTATCTTATACTAGAAATGTAAACTATAATTAAATTAAGAGCACAATAAGAGATAAAAGGAAACAAGGAAATAGATCTTCTACAAATGGGAAGGGGAGAGATACCAAGAAATGGGGGAGGTTAGGGAGAGAAGAGGATGATGATGTAAAAATTTAAGACATTTTGTGTACATATACCCAGTACTGTCAGTGAATGTAGTCATATGTATCCCAGAGTACAAGTAAACTTTTCTAAAACTTCTGTAACTTTTGAGTTTGCAATTTATTGTTAGTATTATCACCATCATTTTTGGGGGAGGTTAGGGAGAGAAGAGGATGATGATGTAAAAATTTAAGACATTTTGTGTACATATACCCAGTACTGTCAGTGAATGTAGTCATATGTATCCCAGAGTACAAGTAAACTTTTCTAAAACTTCTGTAACTTTTGAGTTTGCAATTTATTGTTAGTATTATCACCATCATTTTTATTGTTCGAGGTGCTGGAAATTATATTCTGAGCAAGAGCCTACAACTGACCTACATCATCAGATTGGTCCTTGATCTTCAATGACCTTATAGAATTGAAATCAAAATGTACTTTCTGGAGCTTACTATATAGCACGCTATATGACATACAATTTGTCTATATTTCTAACTTCTTTTCCTACCACTTATTCCTTCTATCTTTTCTATTTATGTATGGACAAACACACCTCAACCACAATGAACTATTGTAGTTTCCTAACCACCAACTATAGTAGGATCTCAAACTTGCTATTTTGTGCATTGTTTCCTTTGCCTCCATTTTCATTTCCTCTCAATTTTTTTGTCTAGCAATCTGCTTCTCTACTTATAAACATCAATTGCACTAGAAATACTTTCCTGACCACCTAAATCTTTGGGGGTATTTAAACTTTTATGTCCCCACAGCTTCATGTTTGGATATTTTCCTAGCTGCAATTATTTTATACTATAATTATTTGTTTCCTGATTGTCTCTCTTCCAATTTTATAAGTAATTTGAGAGCAGGCATTATATTTTTGTCATATATCTCTGTCATCTAACATGTGACTTGGTAGGTAGTAAATATTACAAAAGAATTGTCAGTAAATCAACAAATGGACCATGTTTAGCTAAGCTGTCATGTTAGAGGCTGGTCGGGGAGGAAAAGTGAGGGTTCTTGAAAGAGCTGGAAATACAAACAAATGTGTGAGGCTAATTGTGTATGGGTGTGCTATATTAATTAAAACTTTTAATTCAGGTGATAGAAATCAAATCAAGATAATTTAAGCTTCAAAAATTATTGTAGGATAATAAGATACATTTGTTCTTACAAACACTAATAATGGCATATGTGGCATAAAACCATGCAGCCATGCCTTGTTAAAAATCACCAGACACTTTTTGTTCCTTAGTTTAGCTTTTAATCTGTTCCTTTTTCCTCCAGTCATGTTTTCTCTCCTTTATTTTCCCTGAGCCAGAATGTGGTGACCCTGTGGTTCTGTTTTATAATCCACAAATACCATATATTATCAATCACTTTGTAAGGGCTGAGCTATATTATCGAGCTTAAGGTCAACTTGTTATATGTAGTAGGATCCTGTATCAATTTTTTTCAGGTCTTATACCTAGCTTTTCTTTTGCAGAACCTGGGATTGAACTCAGACCCTTGCAATTGCTAGGGAAGTGCTTATTCCCCTGTTCCATCTCTCTGGCCCCTATACCTAGATTTTTGAGCCATTTCAATTTGAGATTTGTATAGAAAGAGAGATAGTAATATAGTGTTATTCTTGAACAAATGGATGTCCAGTTTTCTTAGGACTATTTATAAAAAAGTCTGTATTCAGTGTATTGGTTTTTATATTTTTTCTCACAGAAACAGCTGTAGTTTTGGGGTATTTTTCTGTGTTGTCTAATCTATTCCACTATTTATACATCACTATTTCTTTGTAAATACCATGCATTTTTGTTACTATGGCTTTCTACTATACTTTGAAATTGGATCTTACTCTTTTTGCTTAGGATTCACCTTTAGAAATGAATTGGTGCCTTTGTATTGGATATATTAATTCAATAGTTTAGGGATATATTAATTCAATAGTTTCATGGTCCTATATTTATTCTTTGCTTTTTCATAGTTTAAATTGCCCTTTAATGCAAAGCTGAAGTTTGTAATACATACCTGAGTAGATGCGCTTTCATTGGTATACTGCCTTCTCCAACCAGCAAGTTTGGGTCACCTTCATGATGTCAAGTCTAGGTGTCCAATGCAACATCATAAATAATTTAATGAAATGGAATTTGTTGGCTTATTATTTTAGAATTTATGTTTCTATTTTCACTTTTATTGCATGAAACAAGCTTGAGATTTATAAAAAAATCATTCTTAAAGGAGAGAGATCTGCATCACTGCTATGAGTGTCTGTCTATTTGGCATCTATACCTAGCAAAGTGGGAAACAGGAATATTTCCAAAGATGTTATTTTTTTTCTCTGTGCTTTGAAAATCCAAATTGGATTACTTAAGAAATAGTTTTCTGAAATACTTCTAATGGTGTCATATAAAAGTGCTAAAGACAGCATACTTCCTGGTGCCATGTCAGTATCATTATAAAATGCAAGTATGATTATATATTCCTTTTTGCTTTATCTTCTGTCGTGGATTCCTATTACCTACTTCTTGGAAAGAACAAGCATCTTAGTTTCAGATACTCATAGGTGTCTGCTTGTGATTCTTTTTTTTTCTCACCTTGTCTCCTAGAACATAACGTCAAAGTTATCTAATCAGAATGTCACAGTTTCTTTCCTCACATGCAATGACATTTCCTTACTCTGTTTTTTTTTCTTAAATAATTTCCTTTCTCTTTGAGACACCATGCTTTTTGTTTACCTAGAAGCACTCTTTTAACACTTACCTGATTGGACTTCAGTTTAAATTTTACTTCCTTTGGAGAACCTTGATCTTTCAGGCTGGGGTCAGTACCCCTCTTATTTGTTCTAACACTTCAACATTTTCTTTACAGTAACACTTATAATTGTATAATATTCTGGTATGCTTCTTTTACTTCCTAATTAACTGTGAGATCTTTGGAGATAAAGATCCTAATATATCAAATTTTGCATTAAAGAATCATGTCTTTGTCTATATCCTAACAAACTATTCTGTGAGTTTAAAAAAACTCACCTTCCACTCTACTAACCATAGGCCATAAGAGGCAGTCCTCATGGTGCACATCCACTGAACCAATGCACACAGCCCTGCGTAGGCCTACCATAGTGTTTCATATACAGCAAGGAGTCAGAACATTTTGTTAAGCTGTGAATTTATAAATCAAGTAGCTAACTGATGCAGAAAAGAAAATATTAGAAAGTATTTGAAATCTATATGGCATTTATGTGAGCATCTATAAATTCAGAGGGAAATGGAAAGGAATCATTATAAAGGTGATTGTTGATTTGGCAATCTTTGTTATCTTAGGACTTACTTAGGAGAAGTCTTTCTGTAAATTCAGGAAAATTTCTAAAAATAAAAGACTTCTACAATTAATCAGGTAAGCAGGTTCTCCTTTTTAACTTCTGTTAGCTTGTTTAACTGACAGTGTATCATCCTTTGTGTGAGATGTCTGTTTCTTTAAAAGTTATGGGTAATATATTCCAGTCAAAACAATCAATTAGCCATTTATCCAACTTGCCAATACTGCAGAGAAAGAGGAAAGAAATAAGTAGTAAAGCTCTATAGAAAAATATATATAAAGAAATCTTTCACCACTTTGAATTTTTATTTTCCTTTTTAAATACAGTAAACATTATCCAGTGTGGAAAAAAATTAGCATAATAGCAAATGGAAATCTTGAATTTGAACCCCAGCTTTAACTATTTCCTATGTACATGACTGTGCTAGGCTGTATTTGTGATGTGTGATATCTACTTCCACTCCTCTTGCTGGGCATTTGGAAGAATATATGGCCCAACTGCCATGTAGTTAAGTTGATAAGGCCAAGAGACTACTTCTGGTCAGTGGTCTGGGGCAGAAAACAACATGTATCATCCAGGTTGAGTTAGTAGAGAGCCATCTAAGCAGTTAATGGCATAATTATGATTCTGTCCAAGATAGTTTAGCTACATTACTACATTTCTTTAGATAACAGAATTATAATCCATGCCATATTATTTCTTATAAATCTCTCATAACTTCCTATTTCTTTTAAAATTCAAAATGAAAAATGTCCACCTTGGCATTTGAAGGGCTTATTTCTAGCTGCATGTGTCATTACTTATGATTTAGAAAAGGGTTTTGGATTAATGCATAAATATTTTTATAAATATGTCCTGTCATTAGTTAGCTATAAAAACTTTTATCTTAAGGAAAATAAAACTTACTTGATCAGGCAATTAAATTATGCATGCAAATGTATACCAGAACAGACATAAAGACACACACAATATTATGTAAAAGCAACTATTTATTAGCCAGTGAACTTAATTTCTCTCACACTTTTTTTTTTTTTTTTGGTGGAACAGGGGATTGAACTGAGACTCTTGCACTTGCCAGGGAGGTGCTCATTCCATGGAGCCATCTCCCCAACCCACTCTCACACTCTTTTACCTCTCACTTTTCCATGATTTTTTCTTTTCTATCCATTTTTTTCCTAATGTGGCTGTCAAATATTACCTATTATTATTTATAATTTGTATTTTACTAATTTTCATTATGTTTTATTAACACACATGGAAAGTACATATTTCCATTCTCAATGGGAAGTTGGGTTATAATATAATATAATAAATATAATATAATATATCTCAATTCATTTTTCATCCCCTTGCACTTCCCTCTTCTGCTGTCCCCTCTTGATCTCTTTTCTTTCTTTCTTTCTTCTTTTTTGGTGTATGTTTCTTACATGTTTTTTTTTTTGGTGGAACCGGGGATTGAACTCAGACCCTTGTGCTTGCCATGAAGCACTTATTCTACTGAGCCGTCTCCCCGCCGCCATGTATCTTTCAAGGGTAGCTTTTTTTAGACATTTTATTTCCCCCACCCTCCCACTCGTAAGTTTGTTTTCCTGTTTGAATCCTAAAGCAATTTGGTTTGACAATAATCAATATTATAATCTCTTGACTAAAGAGAAATTAATGAAGTTGTTAATATACCAATTCTTATTTGTCTGATGCTTTACATAACTAATCTAATTTTATGTTGATAATAATCATGTATGAAATAATTATTATTCTCATTTACAGATGAAGAAATTTAGTCCTAGGATGATAAGTTACTTGAGTAAGGTTACAAGGTTGTAAGGATTTGAATCCAAATCTATGTAACTTTCTGTTTTACCGGTAAGGTTGCTCTTTTTCTAAAGGAAACAGGCACCAAAAGTTTCTCTACATTTGGTAGATTTATTTAATATCAGAACCCGTAAGATATTACTTAGCTTCCTAATTTTGCAGAGAGGAAATTTAGACCCTGTACAAACAAAACTCTCACTCAATGTCACTCAGCTAATAAGCCAAAGTAGGTCTGGATTCCAAGCCAGTTTTAAACATAGTAATTTATAAGATACACAGATGCCTCTCTCATAGCAGGCTAACAAAATGCATCTCTTCTAAACTTCTGGCCCATTACCTGAACCCTTATCTATCACCTTCACAGACAGAGTCTACTTTATTTTGGTTAATAAAATATTTATGTTCCATGAGCCACACTGAAGGTCAAAGATGCTGAGTACAAGCTGTGTTTATTTTCTAATTGTAAATGCTGGAGCAGAAAGAAGTACATGTAGTTTTTTGGGGAATTACATAACTGTAATATTGCAACTTCTCCTTTATTTGGAACTCTAGCTTTTCAGAAAACACTTAAAATTCCTTTTCACCCACTTTCACCTCACTCCTCTCTCTTCCACCCATTTCTTGACCCCTTTCCTTTTTGGTACATGTTTCTTAAATGCAATTTAAGAACAATTTGTGTATCTTTAAAGAAGAGACTATAGTGTTGTACTAGATTGTCTTAAAGGTATCTCTAAATTTTAAAAGTTCTGATTTTGTTAATTCTGATTCTTTTTTTGGCACAATTAAGGATTGAACTCAGGCCTTTGTGCTTGCCAGGCAAGCACTTACTCTACTGAGCCTTCTCCCCGGCCTCTAATTCTGATTCTTATAACTTAATTTTGCAGTTTATTAGTGTTTAATAATATAACACTAGTAGTTTTTAACTTGTTTTGCCTTGGATTAATATTTACATTAGTCTATCAACTCAGTCAAGATAGAAACTATGGCTCAATATTGTGTCCCTAGCACCAACACATAATAGATACTCAGGTTTTAGAACAGTTCGGTAAAGTTGAAATGGCCATTATCCCCTCCATCCCCATTGAAAAGGTTACTGAACCAAAGCCAAAAAGAAATATTATTCCTCCCCCCCCCTTTTTCCTCTTCCTCCTCCTCCCCCTACTCCTCGTCCTCATCTTCGTCATCTTCTTTTTCTTCTTTTATTTAATACCCGTATTTGAATGCAGTACCTTGTGCTTGCCAGGGAGGCACTGTGGCACTCAGCTGTATCTCTGGCCAGGGAATAATAATTTATTTTAAGTGGCAGAGACATTTTCTTTCTAGTGGCAGAGAAATTCTGAAATTGATATCTCCTGAACTATGGGAATACAATGAAAATTTAATAGAAGTCTAAATCTTCGTAATATATTTTATGTCTATTCTTGAAGTCATTACTAGTTG